>JANIMX020000106.1:467051-478244 GCA_024582655.2 Erythroxylum kunthianum
TCCGAGAATAATCTCCGGGATCCTGAACCTCCTCTTTCACCGATCCCTTCTTCTCAAACGATTCGACCTTATATTCGGGAAACATTATTGACAATAGCATATATTTCTTCGACTGCCGATACCCTTGGCTGTCAAGATTCAATGTGTATGTATAATCCGTTGACCGACTGTAGATACCCTCGGCTGCCGAGATTCAATAGGAGTATTCGGTTAGCGTTATAGGAAACATTGCACTACGCCCATCCGAGCCAAAACCGAGGGTTAACAGATGTACATGATAAAGTCCATGAGATAATTATATATTGCAAATGAAATTATAATGATATTATAATTATGAGATTCATATTGCATTTATATATTATCCCAAAATTGTCCATAATCATTGTTCTATTAAGACTGGACATTAATATATATAACATAAAAAGACTAGCACAAGTTAGGTTTTTTCCTTATGAATGAAGTAGTCGATCTCATAGGCTAACGTATGGAGATACTAAAACAAACGTGTGAGTGCTTGTTAGAGAACAAGTTTACTGAACTGACCCAATATGAGAAATCCATTTGAAACATTACTTGTTTGTCTATAGAGATTCCCATTATGATGATTGTATAAGTGATCATTTGATTGAGGCCTTCAAAGTTATCTTTTATAGGAATTGCTATATTTTGATACTACTTATGACATATTCAAATCATGGATCGTTCATTCGGTAGTCATTAGATGTAGCATGAACTATATGGAGGTAGTTGTGTAATCAAGATAGGATTCATCACCCTAAAATAATTAGGGAGAATGTTTCGTTGTTCTCGATTAGTATTGATTCGGAAAATCCTTGGCTAAGGTGGAATGACGCTTTGTAAATAGTTTACAAATGTCATTAATTAAATCAATAGCTAATGGTGGAGAACTAATATGATTGGATTCAAAATAGAGTAAACATTAATTTCATGCTTTGTCTAATCAGAACATTGTATGATGAAATGACTGAATTATACGAAAAAAATTATATATAGAAAGGTTAGTTAAAACTATTTTGACATTCCTAAATATTTGGGTGGTCATGATGCATTACTAAACGTTAATCTTGATATATGAATATAAATTATTTAATTAGATATTTAAAGATAAATTAAAAGAGTTTAATTTATCTAATCATAAATATGATTTAGGGTTATAATTTATAATCATTGCCAACATATTTGGGAACTAATGGGTCACACATAAAGAACGGCTTGAAGAGAGTAAAAATATTTTAATCAAGTTGGAATTGATTGTAAAGTTTGAGAAATTTTATGATTAAATATGAGATATTTAATAAGTAAGGATCAATATGAGATATTGAATCTTATTTAGGCATAATTGGTATTTAATTAGAATTATTTGTAATTCTAATTAAATTTTAATTGAACTTAGAATTTAATTTTAATTAAATTATTAAAATGTCCAAAACATATTATTAATAAGCTTAAGTTCTAATGAAGCTAGTACTTTTTGCTTAACTTTTTCTGTAAGAGTTACATAGTTTTTTCAACATATTCGATGGATATTGTTAGAGGCTGGATACTTGTGCAGTTATGGTGGTTAAGATGGATCGATTTCCAAAACGGTTCGAAAGGTACGACAAGAATATGATCAAACTTCATAATAAGGTACGACTTAAGATTCATGTCTTATTTTGATTTAATTGTTAATCATTTTATAAAATTAAAGTGATCTTAGTTTTGGAAAATCAAAATATGAAAAAAAAAATTATAATTATTTTGCTACAGTTAAAATTAGATCCCGTTCTAATTTCCATACAGAGACAATTCCAAGTTCATCCTAATTTGACAATTCTTATGCTTATAAAGATCAGACCATTTGACTTTTGCACTTGTGGATTTGTTTTCTTTTACAGACCAGAGAAAGTTCAACAGAAATCTTTCAATGGATGTAATGAAGTCCTGTGGAAGTGCCAAATAGGAACTCCAAAATATATGCAAATTATAATGCATGAAATTGATAAGTTATAATCTACCAGCATATGAGAGGTACATGCTACACTAGTTTCCTAGCTTCTTTTGAATTAGAGTCCATTAGTGGATGGCAATCCTTGTAGGTCAATCTTTTTACGGTTATTGGGATGCCCAAGTACCTAAAAGGAGACTCTTCATGTTTGAACCCTACGATGCTATCAATTTACTTCGCTAAGCTATTTCATTATGCTAAGTCTTGCCAAACTTTTTGTTAAGTCCCGAAATTCTCTTGAATTCCCACACTGATTTACAAAGGACCCTGACAAATTCTGGGTTAACATCACATCACAGCAAAAGATCATCATTAAATAATAGATATAGATTCCGAGCTTGTCACACTTGTAGTGGAATTTGAATTGCTTTCTTTTTCAATATTCAATTCTATAATTCTATATAAAACTTCTAGACAAGTGGTCATCTTGTCTCAAACTTTTTGCACCCTTAAAGAAATGTGCTGGCTTTCCATTAATAAGTGTTCTGTAGGAAGCCATTGAAACACATTGAGAAAGCCATCTCAAAAATTTGTTAAGAAATCGAAAGCATTTGTAACCTTGAGTGCACAACTTGTTTATCTCTTTCTTGCATTTATAATTTTTAAAGAGTTTCTAAATAATGAGTATATTATTTCTGATAATCCTACCCTTAATAAAAGCCCCTTGACTTGGATTGATTATGTCCCCAAGTGTAGTCTCGAGATAAGCAACAGAGAGCTTTGATATTGCTTTGTAAATTACATCACAATACGATATTGGTCTATAATCTGAAAATCTACAAGGATTTGGAGTTTTTGGTATCAAGAAAATTAAAGTTTTATTAATTTCAGTCAGGAGCTTATCATTGGAGAAAGTTGGTAAATAACCTTGATAAGTAAGGGACCTGTGAGACTATGTTTTCTTGAAAAAAATAATGCATTGAATCTGCTAAGTCTCGTGGCTTTTTGTTAAATTGTGGAATGGTGCCCTTCCAATGCATTTATATATTTATTCAAAGCATATCTCTCCTCTTACTTCCATATTTCATCTCTCAGGTTTGAATTTAGTCGCTCATAGATGTGGTCTAGGGTTGTAATCGTCTCCTTTGCAATTTCAGTGTTGCTATATCTCTTTTCATTGAGAAAAGAAGTATGTCCCCAAAAAAAAAGAAAAAAACCGTAGGCCCCCTTGCATGTAGTGAACCTTTATTTTGGTCTCTAGTAAACTAACAAAATAAGGTCAGACGTACAAAGCTTGTTATTTCTTGGGACTATTTAAGCTCTTCTTATTCCAGATAATAAAGTTCATGCTGGTGATGATGAGGAGCTTTTATTCTTCCTCTTCGATTTCCTGCTTGGATTTTTTTTAAGGTGGTCAGTGTTCTCTTCAATAAATGATTATTCTGAGAATCCAGTAAACTGGTATATTCTTGTAATTGAATGTTTACATTCCTACCTGGGGGTGGATTCTTTATTTCTACGTTTTGTACATCTCCTTTCGAGTAAACCTTAGGAGTATTGGTGATCTTCTTGCTAGCAATATGCTTCACTTTTCCTGAATTGTTAACATCCTCTTTTCTTATTCTTACTTCTTCTATCTTCTTATCAGGAGTGTTGGTGACTTCTAACTTCTATTATTGTCTCAACTTCTGTTCCCAGTAGCTTTTTATGAGCGCCTAGTATAGCAGCTTACTTCTCGACATCCCTCTTTTTATTCTAAGATTTTCCTTTTTCTTGATTTCCTAATAGCCTTTTTTGCTCGTAGGAATCCAAGTTTTTGCCTTGTCCACCTTTGAGAGCCTCTATTGGCAGCTTAAATTATCTCCCGACTCGGTTAGTCTCCATCATTAAGCTTCATAATTATAATAAAGTCAGGCAAATTTATGTCCATAAGGTCTCCACACATAACCTCGCACAGCAAATCTTTTTGAGTGTTACAGTGTGTTGATCTAGACATATTGACCAGTGCTCCTGAAATAAATTATTGAATAATTTATTTTTAACCTTATTATGACTATTTCAATTCCTAGCCACCATTTTTGCATCATAGCAACTTTTCATGAACATATTAAAACCCTGTTTCCATTACGTCGTCTTCATTTATCAACATACCCTCTAGTCCCATTTCCTTCTAATCACGAGGTGCCCATTGATGTATTTAAAGGGAAAATTAGTATTTTCTCAACAAAGTACCCCGCTGCCCATTTATTAACACCTTTTAAAATCTCCACCGGTGGAGATACACCCTGTGGCTGTGGGTTGTATTTATAATAAAGGAGGCTTCAGCAGAAATCCTAAAACTCTTGTAACTCTGAAGCTGACGACAAAATTATTTACCGAAAAGGCTAACTCCATCAGACAGTTAAAAATTAGAAGCTTCAAACCAAAGCATGTGGTGAATAACTTTAGAATTCCCAACTGTTATATGTGATTATAGATTCTCGTATCTTATCCTTCATGTCTCACTTAGGAGTAAAATATTCCACAGGGCTTGCATTGCAATGCAATCCTATTCAGGACTTCTGGGCAAATAGTTCACAAGAGACTACATCGTCCATGGATACAGCTGATTTCCCAGTACCTATAACTGGAACAACGTTGAATATGGGCTCTGTAGCAGTTTGAAGCCTTTCACCTATTTCAGGAAGTTCATCAAATGCATGTTTGAACATGTGTGATACCGTCTCCACATTCATGTTGAGGCTTGTTGGCAAGTAGATCCTCAAAATCTAAAAACCCAATTAAAAAGAGTTTTTAAGATTTAATAGTAGCAAGGTCATCAAAAATTAAAATAGAATGACAAGGCACCCCCTCTTCTTTAGTATTTGTGCGTATGCAGGTAAGAGAGCAATAATGTATGAGCTTCAAGATGCTTATGATTTGAGAAAGCTAGGTTTAATTGGCAACACATCCCTACATTCTTATGGCTTGCAAAATGTGAAGAATGCAAGCAGGATCTGACAAGATAAAAAAGAAAGGTCTAAGAACTGACCATTGTGTCCTCCCAAGAGAAATTGTTATCAGTAACCACTTTATCAAGAAGAAAAACGCAAAATCTTGATACTGTTTCCATATTCTTTGCCACGAAAGAATCCTGGTGATTCTTATCATTCACAAGGGCACCTTGAGGCACTGAACATATTTTTGGAATGTGTTCATTTTTTATAGATATAAGAACAGCACATATCTTCCCACAAACAACAGATTTCTGAATGCAAGAATTATGCCACGCCATATGTTCAAAACCCCAAGACTTGGTCACAATGGAGTTTGAGCTTTCAACACTTACATCAGTTGTTTCTACATCCTTTGGGACAAAAAGAATTGGTTTTACTTCTACAAACGCTCTGCAAGAGGAAAAGAGGTGAGTCAAAACACATGGAGGTGCTCAGACAGGGAAGTGATATACCACATCTTCTATTACTCAATACAATTAAATAGACATGTCTGTCCTCCTTACATAAGGAGAGGAAAATTAAGTTCTTTGAGTTTTTGCTATTTGTTCTTCATAAGTGGGGGAGGAGTGGTCCATATATAAGGAGATTTATATTTCAACCTAAAACCATAAGGCATTACATTTGGTTATTTCCGGTGTGTGATTTGCATCAAGTCTTTTTAACATTCTTACTATCAAAATATTTTCTTCTGCGCAAATATATGTAGATGTGGCAATACATGTGGCTTAAAGTGCTACATAACACTCAAAACTGTAGTGATTCATCCACCACAAAGATACACTTCAGCTAAACTTCATAGAAGGAAGTAAATCCTGTCAAGTGCAATAGACTTGAACTTTTGTTAAATGTTAAATTTTATTTTCTAAAAGGTTTAATTTAAGAGCTACTGTGCTTGGATTTTTTTTTCTCTTTCTTCCTCCTTTTATACCATGTTCAGCTCTGTCCACTTCGCTAATTCTAATTTGCAGTTAGTGTTGCTGATACAAGAATGCAAATCAACCATTAAAAAACTGCTAGTTAACTTGTCCTTACTATGATGTCAGTTTGCTGGGTCTAATAGCGACATTTATGAAACTCTGGAAGGTAACTGCTAATTACATAGAACAACCAGCAAATGGCATTTCAACTTAATGCCATAAAACCGCTAACTAAATTTCCAAATTCATGCATACGCATGTATCCAAAGAGTAAGGAATCCCTGCATAATAAATATAGTAATAATGATCCATAGAATTGTATGCAATATGCATTTGATAATCATATTGAAAAACCTAACAAGACATGCAAAATAAAAATCACCTTTTTGGCAGAGAAGGAACAAGAACATAAAGAATTATAGGATCAAGAACTCGACGCTTATTTCCATCTACTTCACATAATCTCCTTTGTTTGAGGAATAATTCCTGTTTTTCTTGAATTCTAAGTCTCTCTGACAACGGAATAGATGTTGAACAGTAAATGGTAAAGAAGATGGCAGATAGTGATACTGAACAACCAAAGCTTTTTGCCACCGCCTCACTGTTTTCTAGGGCTTGTTCCAGCTCAGTAATGGGGCCCCCATTGCGTAAAGTCATCGTAGGAGGGTCAAGCCCCAACTGCCCAGCCATGTGAACTATCTCTTTATGCAAGGTTGCCTGGAAACAAAAATTTCAAGGAATAAATATTCGGATAGTACACAGACTTCACATGAATGAATATAAAATTAGAGGTGCGAAATTGGACATAAGTAATAATTAATTCCAGCAAGAGGTAAACTGTGAGGTAATTTAAATTGGAATGCCATATGAATTGCAGCCTTACTACTAACCGACAGCATTAGGGATGTTTCCTATTCTAGTTTTGACAACAAATATACATAAACTCAAGCTCTAAAGTCATTACTTCAGAAATTGAAGTCCAGTAGGCTTGGAAGCAATTAAATAGCCATTACATCAAAACACTAGGTTTAATGACGGAAAGTCATGATGCCTGCTCCCCATGCCTGAGTTCAGTAACATAATTGCAATTTTAAGTAAATACAACTGGAAAACAAGCCTTTATAATAAGCATTTGAAGCCATCAAACTGCTTTGTAAAAGGTAAAATAAAAGTTAAAAAGCAACACCTGGCTATAGGGTCCAATGCAACTAGGGGCCCAGGATGAAATACTCTGGACATGCAAAACATTTTTGCTCTGGTCATTTGTTACTAGAACTTCAACATATGCCTTCCCCAGACCTGCTTGTGACAAAGGCAGTTCTATTGTACTGCGGGAAGGAACACCAAATGGACATTTCCCTTGTGTGATAAATTTCACATATGTCTCATTTGCCATAGAAAATTCATCCATATCAGCAATATATAGATGGATGTAGACAACATTCTCCCATCCAAAACCATATCCAATAAGCTGGGATTGAATTTGTTTTAAAACAGCCTTTAGATCTTCACCTAGAGCTGTCAATCAATAGCAGATCAAAATGTTTAAAGATGTAGAACCAGAAGTTGATGGAGGAGACCATGTGAAACAAGGAAGATATGGACGTTCATGATAAAATGAAATGCAAGATGTTCTGTATCTACCTCCCGTAGTTTTGTGTGTATCTTGCAACCAGCAACAAATGGAAAATGTACTACTTTTTGTTGTTTTAGACATGTGAAGCCTACTGGAAGCAACTAAATCAGTGTTCTCAACAATAGACTCGCTTGGACGTAGGTTCCTTTCTAGGCAATCACCTTGTACTTCAAAAACAAAACCCAATTTTTTTCCAGATATATCATCAGTTTCACGGTCACTCGTGCAATCTTCCTTCTTTTCCAAATGAAACGATAAAGGATGAATGATCCCAACTGGAGCAATGGAATCTGAAGAGTGCAGTACAATTTGAAATTCATCGAGCACAATTCTGGCATTCTATAAACTTGAAAAGTTATAAGAATGACCAAATCTTTAGGGAAAATAAACAACTGAAAGCAAGCTTTGCAAGTACTTGAATCTAGATAATACAAATCATATATCATAAAGATAACAACTGTCAAAGTGAGAATACATAATTGAGAGCACCTCAGTCGAACATGATCAATTGAATCTTGAGAGTAACCTCTTTTCTATGATGACAATGGAAGTATGAACAAGGATTAATTTGATATATTAGGCATCATAGACAAAATAATAAATGTCATGATCCAGACACATTATAATCAAAGGTAGCTAAAATGCTAAGCAACAACCTTTCAGAGCACAAGCCACATCCAAATTGTGTTGCATACCAAAAGGTTTCATTATAAAGAAAGGAACAAAAAGATGGTGTAATGCAACTAGCTAATAACTGCAACCATTATACCAATTGAATAATAGTTACAGATTAAACTTACAACAAAGAGTGGGCAGTCAAGTGTTAATGTTTCATATTCCCCTCCTTCACCACATACATTTATCCCATACAGCCTGTCAAGGGATAAAAGATAAATAAGGATTTAATGTGAAAATGACTACAAAAAGAAAAAAGAGCGTTAGAATAAAGGAAAAATAATAATATACTCGTGCAGCTTGTGCAGGTAAGGCTTCAACAATGATAGCTCTTTACCCAAATGCTTTGAAGGCTCTAACCCCATGACTGCCACCTATGGTAGACCAACATCATATTCAATCAAGCATTTGTAGCCAAATGTAAATAATGGTTCTACTGGCTCTTGATCTAAATAATCTTGCCCATGCATGGAAAACCATTAAGAAGACATTTAATTTATAACCAAGAAACAAGAATTCCAGTTGTAACATTAAAAGAAAAAAACACAAGAGAAAACAAACAAAGGTGTTAATATTTTTACATAACTTTGTGTTTCGGGTCATTACCAACTTCACATTATGCAACTTAAAAAAAACTTTTTAAGTTTAGCTACTAGAAGAGTAGAAGAACAAAACTTCAAATTTCCATGACAAAAATGCACCCATTACTTGTGAAACAGGTGCCAAATGGAATTCTAAGATACTATAAATCAACAGTTATTACCAATTGCATATAGAGTAATCCATTAATGAAATTCATAAAAATGTAAAGAGAATAATAAATAGGCCACACATTTTTTACCAGCAAACTGCAAACAATTAAGCATACCTTTACAGTGATAGCCACAATCCCATTTGTTATCTGCTTTTGGAAACGAAAGTAAATGGAGTTACCTCATACAAAGAAGGCAGCCTGAAGATTAATTGGTGGTGATTCACAAGAGCAAGAAACAAATTACCATATCTTGAAGGAGCAAAGATTGATTTTGTTTCCATAAATATGCTAGGGATACAAGCCCTAACCTTGAACAAACACTTTCTACCCGTAGGCGCTGGTAATCAGATGCAATAGCACCAGACGATACTGCTTCGATCGAAGGTATTTGTCTTTTGACTTCACTTAATAAAACAAACATGTCTTCAACTTCATCACCCACAGTAGTCCTATAGTTAAGCATCTGATGCCTATATAAAGCACAAAGATCATTAGGAACTATGATTTACACAATCTTAAAACTTCGATTCATAAAGCAACTCTGTTTGAAATTCTTCAGCTTTCTTCAATGAAGTCTAGTTAGTTTTCCAAGTGCCTCCTATTGTTGCACGAAAGATCAATTGTAATGCTAACTGTCAACATTTCTCTACTAAAAAATAAGATATTCAATTTCCAACGACAATTACATTAAAATGTTGCTTGCCTGGTGGATCCTTGTATTCTCCTTCTGAATAGGGGCAACCCCATGCATTCCGCATAGCTAACAATTATCTGGTGCCCAACCTGTTATAAGAACCCAATCTTCCCTTATTTTTCAAACATCAAATACTCAAAATAGATACTAGGCATCTCAAATACAAGGAAAATAGGAGCAGATAAACTGGAATCATTTTTCACTATCAAGATTTTCTAGACCATTTTTATGATTTTAGATCATACATTATATTAACACAAAGCATCTTAAAATAACAACGATAAAAGCCTATTCTTTTAGCAATTGTATTTCATATGAAACCTAAAACTCCTTAGTCAATCCAAAAAAGTTTTTTTTAATTGCAAGCATAATTTGAAGTATCAAAATAGTCCCACACAGTCAGATAAAGAGATGAAGAATGTTACAGTTTGGTACATGTAGCTATCCAACTCATCCACCGAGTCATCAAAAGGCATCAAATTCGCCAGAGCAACAATCTATAAAGAATCAACACAAAAACCCAAATTAAGAAATGGGAAGATAGAACAAAAAATGAAAAAAAGAGGGTTTCACTGATTTGCGACTGAAGAAGAAGGTGGTCGGCATTCACTCATGATTTTCATTTTATTCATTTTTCACGGGGAAAAAAACAGAAAAGAACACGAAGTCACCTGGTGGCCGTACTGAACGCATTTCATCATAGCGTAGCAGCTATCCTTGCCGCCGCTCACAAGCGCCACCACCTTCATCGTCGTTCACTTAAACTAGGGGGTACACCACCACGAGTATCTTGACTATTTAGGGTTTTAGAGCTTTTCAGATTGCTTTTGGTGAGCTAAGGACTAATCTGCGACTTCTAGCCTGTCGTAACGCATCTTCCTTTCCAACCGTGTCATTCATTTTCCACGATGTATATGAATGTATATATTTGTTTCATTATAAAAATAAAGATAAAAGACTTCAATATCACTTCCTGCTAGTCCTGAACATGATTAATAAACCATCATTTACAATTACAAAATTACTCATTACGGTTTATAAAAATCTATAAACCTTAATTTAAGTGTCAGTTCACGATTTAGGTTACGGTTTAACAGCTAGTTTAACCGATCACGGTTAAACAAAGGTTTAACCGCCGATTTAACCTCCAGTTTAACCATAATTACTATTTTATTAATTTAAAATTTTATTTCCAAACTTAAAATTATAAATTAGATATAAAAATGTAAAGTTAAATGAATTAAAATGAATTATAAATTAGATATCCTCAACTCTCGAGAGGAATCAAAGCCCTCAATTCATCGTCACCAACCTCCACATCAATGAGTGGAAATTGTGTATAATTGACGTCGAGCGGATAATTTAATTTATGTGAACCTTGTTCTTCCACTTGTTTTCCCTTATCCGTTGTTCTTGAGAAAACATTTTTGTAGTATATAATGGAGTTGATAATAATAATAATAAATAATAAATGTAGTAATAATTGAGAATAAGAATAATAATAGTAATAATAATAGAAATTAATAAAACAATTGTTGTATATAAATGTGTAATAATTTAAATAATAATGGAG
>JANIMX020000106.1:499586-518227 GCA_024582655.2 Erythroxylum kunthianum
TCTAACTGGCTTGCCTGATTGAGCTCAGAATGGAGCCTCGAGTGATTCATCCCAAACTTCTGCACTTCCATTTGAAGCATCTTCAACATCTTCTTCCATTGAAAGCCTAATATATTCTCTATGGGCAAAGCGATCCCATTCTGTCAATGTTGGATTCTCTCGCTCCTGCTTTCCCACAATATCACCAAGGCTTTGTTACAAACGTCAAGGACAAAGTTTACAACAGTTTCAAATTTGTTGAAACTGAGAATAAGCATAAATTGATTTCTGAAATATACCTGACGAATCAGAAAAGGATCACGAGTTTCAAAGGCCATAAATTTATTAAGGTTGAAAAGTATGTTGAAAACACTTCCCGAAATTTTACAACCTTTCAGGTCACGTAGTGTAATGTAGCTCTCATTCTGCATGCAGAAAAACTCCAGCAGTTAAAAACACAAAACATCTGCATACAGTATGGGTCTTAAGCAATGTTGTAGAAAATAGACCCCCAATAGTCAGTTTCAGTATGTGTCATCTCTAAAACCATGAACTGTTTATTTGTCACACAACTGCACCTCAATATTGTATTGAAGAAACGTAGAATTAAATTCAGACATACAAGAAACCTCTTATCATGCAGTAAACTCCAGCAAACATTTTAATTATGCCTATGAACATTGTGCCGGGAGGCAGTAATATTACAGATGGCTGCTAGAAGCTTTCTCCGCCCAAACATGCTTCCATATATAATTTAAAAACATTAAAGGAATCAAACTACCAGTAAAATCACAAAATGCTAAAAGCAAACCTCTGGTCCAATCATATCAATTATCTGGCAAAGTATATCTTCAAAGAGCACAGGCTCTTGAGCCATGCATTCCATGCGATGCAACTGCTCCTCATAAAAGAACTGCATCTCATTACGTGTGATAATTCCATTTCCATCCAAATCTATGCATTTGAACCTGAGACAATTAGAAGAACAACAATAAGGAATGAAGGGACATATATTTATCCTCTTTGATCTTCCTTCTACAAGTCCTTTTCCCAGTGTCGTTCCTCAAACAACAGATTTCATGAAATTACACTTTTTCCCCAGGAAACTGCATGTTCAGAAATTTGAACATGCAATTACTCTTCATATAGCTTTTAACTTCATAATCCTTCCTCTGTCATTCTAATAAGATGGACCCTTAATAGTAACCAATCCAAGTAAAATAAACCGAGAAATCTTTCAGTCAACAGAATAAGACAAGTAACTGTACCAGTACTCAAGACTAGGCTCAGATGACTTGTCCTCTTCAGATAGTATGAAGTAAACAAAATCTTCATATCCCATCTTCCCTTCAACCTTGCTTGTAAATTTTCGCGGAATCTGGCATAAAAGTTAAAGCATATAAATTAGCATGATTTCGGATATTTTACTAATGGGATCATACACGTTTCAAAGAAATACAACCATCTGCAAGCAAGTGGTAAACAATATTGTCTTAGAGCAGAAAACCAATATTTGATTAGCACAAACCTGAGAAAATATTCTATCCACAATCCGGTAGGTAAGTGCATGATTACCATATCTAATAAGGTTCTCCTTGTCTATCAGGAAATCATGATCTGTATCCAGCTCCCAAAACTTGCAGTATATCACATAAAAGTGTTCATAAGAGAAGTACCTGAAAACAGCATGTGCTAATGAAGTTATGATTAAAAGGGGAAAAAAAATAGCACCAAGCATCATGTCTCAGCTCAAACAAAAGTCTATCCAACATCTCTAGGAGACATGTCTACCTCAGAACTTTATTGATGTCTTCCTCTTCATCAGCATGTTGCATTGCATCAATTATGTTTCCACGTTTCAACTCCCTGAGGGTAAGATGACCATTTCCAGATCTATTTATGTAGTAAAATATTCTGTATATTACAGTTTCAGCTGAACATTACAGAGAAAAAAAGTTAGGTCGCCATCAAATGCAAATATCATTGTTTTCCCAAAAAGATGAACAACAATCTGTAGTTCAAAGCTCTAGATTTCAAAGTTATATGCTGAGGTTTAGAATATTTCATGTTTATAAAGGTTCTCTTCCAGTAGATGCAAACAGTAGTTGCATTCAGCGAAAGACTCAATTACATTTTCCTTTTAAATCAACAGCAAAAACAATATAACTGGAGATCAATGAAAAACCAGATTTTGATGAAAAATATAACAACTAGGACAATAAGCAAATATTTTGCATTAGAACAACTCAATCAAGGTGCGACAACTGAACTAAGGAAGGAATCAATCTTATTTCCTTGTGATTGTGGACTAAAAGAAGGATGCAATACAACCATACAGGCAAACACAAAGAACAGACAGTTCATATTCCGGGTTACAAACAGCCCATGGCAGTCAGTTGAGCGTAAAGAGTTCAGGTTGATAAGGTTCCTGTTACAGCTCACTTACTCATAGATAAATAATTAAATGAGTGAATTTCGACCAAAGTTGTACTATGCTCGTCCACATCCATGAACAACTTCATCTATGAGCTTGATTAGAAACTTCCAAAAATCATCTAGAAATTTGCTTTCAACTCTTGTAAAGGTCAATTCCTTTTCTTTTCATACACTTAAATAGCCATCTTTTAAATAAGTCAAACACAACCTTGACATTGCTTGAGTCTTATAAATCATCTCTAGGAAAAACATGATTGATAATGTTTATGCTTGTACTGATCTCCAGGCCAACTCAAGTTAGGAAAATAAAAGAGAAATTAGAAGAATCGGGCCCAAGCTTAAAAAAAGTCAAGCTCTTGAGTTACAAGAAAATTTTCAATGAGTTTATCCTAAATAGAGCAAAACTCAACTCGGCTCATTGCAGCAGAATGAATTCATACATTTATACTTTAGAATTGTAACAAGGAATGTGGCAATTGCTTACAACCTTATCCATCAAGGCATCCACAATGGACTAGTCAAAACATCAAAAAATGACTAAACACAAAATTAGACTACTGCACCAACATTCTCAATGCCACAATTACACCGTAGGATTTTGAGTACATGTCATCTTATGCTTATCTTATAAAACTTTCCATTTCTGTACAAAGATATGTGCAATGCAATTTTATTCTGTAATTTCAACAAGTATCAAATCCAACTCTGGCACAAGTTTATGCTCCAAATAATAGAACTCGAATCCTTGTAATTAGTAGCATTCCATAGATGATACATCATCTTAAAATGGCAAACTTTAAATTAGTAGCATCTAAAAAACCAGTCACTAAGTGTCCTTATTTACAAAATCCAATATACTTTTAATATTAATATATGTTACAACTCGTCCAACACCCAAAAACATATAATTAGACTGTTTGCTGCCATAGGCAGCCAATGCACCCTAAACAGCTTGTCTACCTAAAAGAAAATTTTAAACTGTAGTTTAGACACTTTACCTATGAATATACTTGTGCCCCACACTCCTCTCCACCCAAGGTAAATCACAAAAAGAAAATTACAAAAAATCATTTGAAAGCACAAAGACATAATTACATATAGTTACAACCATAATCACTTTTGTTTGCAAATGGTTGCAAAAAAAAAAAGTCATCACTGATTAAGATCAATAACAACTAATCTAGAAAATTCAAATACAGCAACAGCAACAAGAAAAGAATTCTCGTTTTAGATCAGGAATCTTGTAATCAGTATTGCGATGCAAAAATGTTAAATAGTTCATAAAAGGCACAGAACAAACCATATCTTTCCTGAAACTCTGGAGTACTTTGTAAGAATTCCAATCCAGGATGGGTAGCCAACAGTTCCCGAAGCACAGGTTTGAAATCTTCCTGTAACCAATTTGAAATGAATTATTAATCATGTTAAAAGAGTATTGAGACAACAAACAACCAAACATATTTCTGATTTCAAACTTAGTATCTGAACAAGTCAATATAAAACATTGATGCACACCAAGTAATGAACAACACAAGCACCAGAAGAAACACACCTGGGTAAGGTACTTGAGATCAGGTTGCTTCAGAATTGTATATATCTGGGTCGCTATATCCATTGTCAGCATGTTTCGATTTATCCAGTAATCAACAAAAGCATCCCTACAAGCAAACGACATGAGCATTTGGACAATGCTATATTTGCAATGGCAAAGCCACCAATTAGCAAATACAGAGCAAACTAGGAATACTTCTTTATCTCTCAATTGGTTCATAACATGTTATGTTTCAAACTTGTGCCACTTGCAATTAGACATCAGCAAATGTGAAAAATAAGGATCTCTATTGATGCTTTGATTAGCATAGGGCACAGTATGAGAATTGTCCTAGTCCTCAACAATTCTCATCTTAATCAATTCAGTACTAGAACAAAACCAAGGTTGATACATTACCACAACCAGGTAGCATCAGTGATTTGTCAGTATACAAGGATATAGGAAATTCGCTCTAGAATTCATGCTAGTCAAAATCAGTGAAATTTCACAGATATAACAGAGCTTGAGACTTAAGTAGTCAGAACCCAGTATCAGACTACCTCTTGGATCCTGAGAGTTGGAGAATAAAATTGAGACTACATATAGTAACTTTTGAAAAGATTATAACATAAAATTATCAAGACAACAACCTATCTCTTCAGCACAATTTGCCTTAACTTTCATAAAATGATATAACCACCCAGCTTCAGAAATTGTCACTCACAGCATCAGTAGCATTTTAACCATAAAAGATATCATATGCTTCCAAATGGATAGGGGAAAAATGTGTTTATAACGGTGATGAAATCAACTCAGTCATAATAAGACACTGATCATGAAAACTGCATACATTATCAATTATACATCTTGCAAACTATGTTCACAAAGTAAGACACTCTACCTCGTAACAAATCCAGTACCATTCACATCGATCTTTCTAAAAAGAGTGGTGCAGAAGAATGATGGTAGCTTGCAGATTTCCTTGGTGACTGTTTTGAATTCTGAAACAGAATGCAAAAGTTCAGATGACTTCGAGATATATCATAGGTGGTCATGTAATATGTATATCTCACCGTGTATCTGCAGTCCATCTTGGCGTCCATAGAAAAAGTGATTGATCATGAACAAGGACTGTTCTTTCAATTCATTTGGTGGTGGACGACCATTTCGGAAGTAAAACTGCAAGAATTGAGAGAATGAATTTTCATCAACTTCCTTGTCTCAATTAAGTAATTTGAGCATTAGAGGAGGGGGTTCCAACAAATGCATACATATTTCACAACTCAGCCAAAGTTCTTGAACCAGAAAGTTTTTTTTTATTTATAAAAAGAATCAAACCTGAGGTATGACTTCCTTTACAGGCTCACTAACTACTTTTAGAGGAGAACCTAAATTAGAAGGGCCAACCCTTTGCTTCGTTATACGTGGAGAACCAGAAGTACTTCTAGGTGAAAGAGGAGGCGTGCTCCCCGATGGAAACATGGAAGGTAAGGAATTGCTTGTGGCTGCATTTGTGCTAGAAGAGTTACAAGTGACACTCAAGGGCGCGCCTGTCTTGGCATCATTAAGCAATGAAATGACCTGTAAAAAGGAAAATCAATGAATAAGTAGCCATATCATCCACAGAATAAAATCATTTTCCAAGAGAAACGTCACTTCAAGAAATTCTCATAAGGAACATAAGAAAGCGATCAACAAATTAAGAAAAAGGACATACAAAAAAAAAATTATCATCCTAGAAATCTCAACATCTACAGAGCCATACACAAACTCTTCACCGATGATTGAAGGGAACAAATGGCTAAATCATGTAGCTCAAAAGAATGTTTCAAAGTGGAAAGTGAGAACAATCGTTTTGAATACATGCAGTTATGGTTTTCTCGCATCCGAAGAGTGGAATTACTGTTGGCACCACAGCCAACATGCATTATTAAGGGGGCTAAAAACAGAAAAAAGAAAAGATGTGACTCTTCCAAACAGAAATATTTGACGCCAAAAACACAGTTTCGATATAAGCTGCCACTTCATAAAACTCCTCATCAGTCATATATTCAATTCCGTTCCTCCTACTAAAACGTTGAAATCGGTCATCCATTCCCTTAATAACAATCCACACTAAATAGCGTCTTCAGGACATTAAACAATCACCTAATAACTGAATCATTCACACAAAAAATAACACTTCTCCAAATCTGAGACAACGCAGAACGATGTCATAATGCGAGTCATTATTCGTTAAAAAAAGCGAAATTAGAAAAACAAACCATGCGGTTAGCGTCAGGAAGCGCAAGCCACTGCTCAAAGAGCTGCTGAGCAAAGTCAGGATAGGATTTGAAGGCCAACGGAGCAACCTCTGGCAACTGAAGCAAATCGGCGTCGAAAATCGCCACATCTCCGACAACACCAGTGCTCGCTTCCATGCCTAATAATGCCAAATCGGACCAAGCCAAACATATAGATCGCCACAAGCCCTAGGTTTCGGTAACAAGAACTCCGCCAACAGCTTGTTCGAATGAAATTCTAAGCTCTTTAATCAATTGAATAACAAACGATTTACAGCGGAAACGCGATTGTGAATCTCAGATTCGGAGCACGAGAAGAACGAGCAACCCTAGATCTTCCTCGGAAATGAGGGAATTAGTGGTTTGGATGTGGTTTTTTGAGGAGGAGAGAAGTGATTGGGAGGCGAGAAAATGAAGGAAAAATGCGGAAAATGAGCGAAGGAAGCGAAGGGAAGGAGGGAGGATTAGCTGTGAGATTAGAGCAAAGGGTAGGGAGAAAGAAGAGAGTGATTTTTTATAAAAATGACACCTGAAAATGGTGAACTAAGAAGAATATGACACGTGTCCCATACGTCATCTTTTTCTTTTTATTTTTTCCCTCTACTATTTATTATTATTATTATTATATAAATGTAACTTTTTTTTTAATTTTTTATGTGACGCTGTGGGATTAACTTTTGCTTCAAAGAGTTTAATTTAATCAGATGCTCACATAGTTTCTTAATAAAAAAAAATTCTCTCCTTTTATTTATTTGCTGGAACAAACTAGTAAATAGTAGCAACAAATTGGTAGGGAAATTAGTCCAAAAATTATTTCTGGTCGAACTATAAAGTCAACACAAATTTCAAAGACTGCACCGTCCACGAAGCGGAAGTGAACAAGCTCAACTTCACCTAACATTAATTTATAAAGTCCGAGTTTGAGAAATTTCTTATTGAGATTTTATGGACTGAATCAACGCTTCTTTTTTTAGGCTGTTTGTTTGTTTTTATTTATTTATTTTTATTTTTACTGCAAAATATATAAATTTTAGATAAAATTTTGGTTTCATAATTAAAATATATTTGAAATAAATGTTAATTTATAAATAAAATTTAATTTTAAAATTATTTATTTTAATAAAAATATAATAATATTATATAAAAATAATTTATCCTCACGTTTTATCTAACATGTTAATAAAAATATACTCAATAAACATTAAATATGTTTTTGTTTTTATTTGACAAAAAATAAAAAGTAAAAACAGATAAAAGAAAGTTTCGTTAAAACGATGTCACTCTTGGTCACTAATATTGTATCTTCCCAGAGTTAGTAATTGTCCGATTTAAATGCTCATATGATGAATGCATTTGAGCAAAATCCATGTCCAAGTCCAAAGCTGTTTTCTTTCTATCTTGCAGTCATAAGCAATGCTTGAACATAGACAAATACATGGTAAAGAAAGTGAGGTGGTTGTGGTTCTAGCATCTGGGATCCACCTAACCATTATTTGCTACAACTGAACAGGGTAGGAATATCTATTTTGAAGCTTAAAATTACAAGTAATGTCTAACCATTCTTACTGCACATGCTTTCGAACAACTCTATTAGAAGGAGTGACAGTAAAAATTTGTATTTGGTGTCTACATTTCTTGCAAAGAAGACATCTTTTGGGAGTAGGCCTGTAGAAAGAAAATCATGTGTAAACTATCCTAGAAGGAAAAGTTAGTCATCATCATCTTTATCCAGAAGTAATGTATTTTTGTTCATCGCCTTCGCTTGTCTGTGCCAATAGCGAGGTTCTCCAAGCTCCGAATCTGGTCATCATGAGCCGCTGCAACATGGGAATGGGATGCTACTTTGGATTCAGCTCCAGAATGGATTCTTTGAGTGGTGGAGAGAGTACTACTGTTTGTGAAGAGCCAGCTTGATCGACTATCACTAGGCGCGACAGTAGAGCTTAGCCTACTGCTTGAAGCAACGGCCTTCCTGGACAAATTGCCATTTCGGGAGGAAATACTACGGCCTCTCTCTAACTCAGCATGCTGGAAATGGATTAAGATATATAAACAGTGGTCGAGCTCTAAAGCTCTGAAGTTAAAAAACTGTCCGAGTCATTAAGGGTGCAAAAATCATTTTCATTTACTTACTGCATCTCTAGACAATGTTGCATCTTCTGATGTTCTATACTTGGCACGATCACCATGAAGCCCAGAAGCAGAAGAATTTCTCCTGCTGAGGAATTCAGTTGTACCTGAAGGTCTGTCATGGCAGTCTTGTCCTGCAATAAACAACAACAAAAAAACAGAAAAGAATTGAGTATTCTGAAAGAGGAAGGAGAAGTAGTTGCTAAAATCAATGCTGGTGAAAAGGACGCTCAGAAGGATCATAAACTCGGGGGTTCTTGGCAAAAATCATACTGTACTAGCTCATACCAAGAAGTTGATTGTATTTCAATATAGATGCTTCTATCCACAGTATGCACAGTTCAAACATATCAACATCACAGGCTCAATATTCCTCTCTACATCTTCCTATCTTGAGAAGGGCAATACCTGGAGCCTTTTCTGTTTTCTCAAGAGGAGGTCGGGGTCTTGAACCTATCCTGCCGCCTTGATGCTGAAACAGACACAGGTTATCTAGAAGAAGAAGAAGTTAAGAAAACTACATTACAGATATGAAGCACGTACCCGTTGCCTAGAACTGGAACCAATTTGCGGATACTTCAATATTGTCCAGTCAAATACATAGTCAAATTGATATCCTGCACAACAAACCCTGTTACAAACTCAGACAAGGCCAATCATCTGATAGCCTTAATACCATGCCTTTTTCTTATACCCATTGTGAGCTGTCAAAGATGGAAAGCTAGTAATTGCTACTAAACAGAGGCAGGAAGAGTAGCTAATTATCAGAACAAATTATTTTCTACCGCCTAACCATATTAATCTAAGTAAATAAATTTTCCTAATTTTACCTTCTCGAACAAATAAATCTCGAAAAAGCCGCTTCAAGTATGAATAATCTGGCTTATCTTCAAATCGTAATGATCGACAATAGTGAAAGAATGATATAAATTCTGATGGATATGACTTGCAAAGAGCCTGAGAAAAAAATACACATTTAAAGCACTTTCATAAATACAGAACGAGTTGTATATGATAAGATTTAGCAAAAGTAAAGATGCCAAAGAAACAAGTGCAGCATTAGATATTGTTGTAAGTCAATAACTAAAAGGATTAGTCCGCTTTAAGTATACTTCTGTATTAGATGTAATCATCAGTCTGTCAGTTTGAAACTTGTGATACCTCAATAGGAGTTAGCATCTTTTTTTCACTGATTTTATCGTACTTCTGCTTTTTTGTTCCTGCTTTAAGGCCCTGCCAAGGAAGGCTGATGCCAAAAATACATAAATTTAGATGAAATGCTCCAAACGAGCTACTCCAATGAATTTATGAATAATAAATGCTCCAACAGAATTTTAAATATAGCTAGCATAATAGTCTTTCTTTTTCCAACCTTCCCCTTAGGAAATACATGAGAACATAACCAAGAGATTCCAAGTCATCTCTTCTGCTTTGTTCTGCATAGAAAAGAAAAGTGTATGTTTAATTGAAGCATGTGCAACTTAGAGCTGAAATTCCTCAATTAATCAAAACCCCAATAACAAATCACTCCACCCACCAACTCCAAGGTGAGTGTTAATACTAGCATAACGAGCTGTGCCTGTAAGATTCTTGTTTTCCCTGCGATAGTACATGAAATCCACAGCTAAGTAAGCAATCTGTCCTATTTTTAGTCATGCTTCAAAATACAAAATAATACAAACCAGCATCATCAATCATCACAAGAAACCAAAAGCAGTGTTTGCATCATGCCATAACCGATAGATTATACTATCCTTTGAACAAAAAATAATATGCAAGGAAAATGGGAAAAACTAATGTTTAATACAGTTTTTTTTGGGTTAAATCACAAAGTGAAGACTCCTAGGGTTTGAACTCTGGTAGAAGAGGAGGCTTTTAACCTTCTCTTCCATTGAACCACTGAGAACCAATAGAGTATTTAATACAGTTTGACAAGGAAAATTACATCATCAGATTTTTCAAAATAACTTTCCATGAAAGCTAGCCAAGCTAAAAACATCTAATGGAATATACTCAGCAACATGCTTTTTGGCCTTGCAAATTACACATGCTTCACATGCAACTCTAAAGCTTAAGCTGTTAGGTACGGTTCGTGGATGGAAATACACTATTCTAGCAACATTAAGTCTTTGACAAAGCTAACTGAAAACCTACCACAGAAAATGGTTATAATGCAATACAATGAAAGTATAGGTAATACCTATATGGTATGTGTTTATGAGTTTGAAGATCTTTGTACTTTTTCGCAAGGCCATAATCAATGATGTAAACCTGTTACACAACCAACAAGAAATAAGTTGCTGCATTCTGATTAAGAAAAAAACAGTTCCTCATACAGAGATGATCCGGAATCCGGAATACTGTGAGGCTACACTCATTACCAGGAAATTAGATGAGGAATGAAAACGACTGACATGTTCTAAAGCATCAAAACATGTCAAGAAATTCATGAACTTCCTTCCCTATTCATTCAGCAATTGCATAAAGACCCAAATATTCCATAATCCCCCATGTCCAAGACATATGCGTACAGTAAATGATCTCATATGCTATTGATTACAAAATAAAAAATGTGGATTTCGATTACCATTTCCTATGTTTCCACTTTTAAACTAGGGTTGCTTGACATGTCATAACACTGTATCTGTTTGTTTAATATGCTTACATTTCAGGATGAGAACATTCTAACTTGACATAATGATGTGGGATCATCTAAAAGGCAATCAAACTACAGTTCATATATAATGGAACTGCTGCATGAGTCTTTACCTGATTGGCTTTGCGTCCTAATCCCATGAGAAAGTTATCAGGCTTTATATCACGGTGGAGAAACGCTCTTGAGTGCATATACTCAACTCTGTTAATCTAAAGAGAAATATAAAATTAAAAATATAAATAATAAGGCAGTGCTTATTTAGCTAGAGAAATAACTACCATAAAAGACAGGTATGTCGTACCAACTGATCAGCAAGCATCAATACTGTTTTCAGAGAAAACTTCCGGTTGCAATAGTTGAACAAGTCTTCAAGACTTGGCCCTAGGAGGTCAATAACCATGCAATTGTACTCACCCTCAACTCCGAACCATTTTAGCTCAGGGATTCCCGCTTAAAAAGAATCAGAAAAAAGTGAAAATAAGCATCAGTTTCAATGTATTTCTAGTTTTTTTAATCACAATTTAATCTCAGAAAGGCAAAAGATCCAGCAAGGCAAGAGATCAAGAACTCACTCCCTCCTTGAAGAAGCATGTAAACTTTAGATTCATAGTGAAGCTGAGGGTGCTTCGTCTTCACAGGTTCCTTAAAAATGACAGAAAATGAAACAGATCACTAAAAGTTTGAGAAGATCAAAGCAATTCCAAGATAATACCAAAAACTTAATCATGGCCACCTCTAAAAGTTTGGTTTTTCCATACAGACCCAGAAGTCTCAAAGTTCCAGCTTCAATCAAATTATTCTTGCACACATGGGTTATTCCAAGTTATAAGCCATTAATCCGTGAAACCAAATCCTTGAAAACTTGTCCAACAGTTTAGCATTTGTGTATTTGTTATAGACGGGACATAATTGTATTGATGATAATTTCTCCTTAAATATATTGTTCAATTTCCCTCCCAGCAATCAACATTATTCCAAAAGGAAGATAATAAGCTTACAAAAATGTGGTGAAAGATGTTTCTAATTCAAAGTAATTTTTGCATATGCACGGGCTCATTAGCCAACGGCTAGAATTACCAGACAGAGAATCACCAATTAATAGAACACCCAGATTACAAATTTAAATCAAACTTTTGGTCCCCTTACCAGCTTTATACCAACTTCCTCTCCACTCTGTATATTAACACCTGTATGGAATCAGAAACAAATAACTTCATGATTGCCTTTTTTGTTTTTCTGAGAAAGGAACTTCATGATTTCTTGAATGCATGCAATGTGATAGAATTGGGTTAATGAATGGACAAACAACTCACCAAGATATAGCTCCCCAAAAGATCCACCACCGATCTTCCGCCCCATTTTGAATTTTCCTCCAACGATATGATCCATGATTGGAATTTGACTCACGCCAAATTGCAAAAACAACTTAAAATAGCAATATTCTTTCAGCACTGGGTTTCAAAACCTCTATCAGTAATAGAGAAAAAGAAATTGCAGGGCGAATAAAATTTTTGAACATATGAAGATAAAGAACAAAAAAGAAAAAGAAAAAGAAGAATGAGGAAGAAAATAATCACAAAAGAAGAGATTTAATCAAAAAAGTGCACATTGTCATGAATGGACCACATTGGCATAGAAACCATCAACTCGGAAATAAAAGAATTGTGGTGGGATTGATCAAAACAAACATTGGAATGGTGGAAAGCTTCCATCTTTCTTGAAGCTTTTGACATTAACATGAAAAACGAAACCAGAAAGAAGAAAGTAGAAAAGGAAAAAAAAAAGGAAGAAAGATGGTTGCTTTCCTAATCACAAGGAAACGAGTTTCATTCTCTTCTCTTTCTATTTTTAAGCAAAATCACTCTCCCTCTCTCTCTAAGCTATTCACGGTTGAGAAAGCCGACCTCAATTCATGCACGTGCCTTAGCCCTGACACGTGACATAGCTTCCCATTTTGGGTAATACAATAACAGATTCCTCGAAAAAACAAAGACACGTTCTTTGTCTCTGTCTTTCTCTATCCTAAACCCTCCTCACCACTTCATCAATCTGCAATCAACAACTCTTTGAATGCTTACCTAAGGTTCGATTCTCGAAATACCCACTGTTTTACACGACTTCTCGTTTTCACTGACATGGGAAACCGACGACTTTTTTTAATTTCCCATAGTTGAGGAATCGTTGTCGTTCCACGGTAACTATGTTGCTTTGAGCGCTGTTTTCGTAATCCTTTATTCGTATTATTTAGGAGAGCAACCATATTTTTTTCCTCCCATATTCTGGCGTTTTCAAAAGGTCAACTTGATCCTGACTTTTGACTGCGGATTGAACCCAGATGAGTGGCGAAGATACTTTCTCGGGTTCTGATTTGTTAAACCAATTTGAGCTCATTTTGGAGTCTGATCCACTCATGTAAGCGCTTGTTTACTACTTTAGAACTCTTGTGTACTTACGGTTATTAGAAGCATTAGTAGAGAATGCAATCCTAAAATGGTTATTTCGGCTAGTGAACTTTTATTCCTTAGCATTTTGGTTCAAGACAAACACTAAACTGTGAAATGTGCTGTTCTAAGTATCCTCAGAATCTTTCTCTATTTTCTTTCAAATGTCGGAAAAAAAATGCTAACTTGCTTTTTTAAAGATAATTGGTTATTGTGCCAGTGGTGGACCATGACTTCTTTTACAATCTTTCGAATCTGAAAATTTTATTTTAAGAAAGGTAATTAGTTTCTTGGAATCTTTCATGTGTTTCTAAAATTCGAAATGGTTTTATTGTTCATTCGTGATCATATGTTGCTACTTGTTTCTTGACTCTGTTTTTTATTATATTTTGATACAGTGATGAAGTTGGATTCATTCACCCATCGCAATTTGAGCTATTGAATTCAGAAGCAGGCGACTCCGCTTTTTCTGAGACACACATTGGTGACTCGACTGAAGAGAATGCAAAATTTTGGATTAGAGATCATAAATTGGGAATTTCAACCCATATCCTTCTTCAATTATATATGGCAGCCAAAGATGCGTTTACAAATGCACTTGCACAATATAGAACATTAGAGCGCAGATATAATGGGTCTTCATCTTCACTTGACACTCTTGAGAGTCAGGTCATGAAGCATAGCAAGCCAGTCTTATTCTTAAGCTGTGATTTTGGTACTGCATGGAATTCTAGGTATTCTCCTTATCTGAAATCTGTTCTAGATGGAACTTACGTGAATTTGCATGCATTTCCTTTGATGATCATCTATTCTTAAATGTTTTTAAGCATTTTTTTTTTCCTCGCAGCTAGTTGTCTTTTAAAGCACTAATTATACCATTTCTTTTGTTCATTGCAAATAGTTTAAATTTGATGTGATTATTTTGCTTTTGAATGTAAGGAGGCATGTTATGCAGTTGTCCTTGTTAATCATTTGTGTGATGTTGTTAAGTGTGCTCTTATTAGCGCTTTTTTTTTCCTAAACATTGAATTCTTCTCATAATGAGAAATATGATAGTCTTAATGAATGCAATGTGGCCTTTGGCTACTGTAGAAGGCATACTCAAGAGTATAGTTTATTTCTCTATAATTTTATGGTGTAAATACGTACAGATATTTACACAAACATCTATAAGTATGGTAATATACTTATGGTTATTAATCGGTATTGATTCTCCTAATCATGAGGGATGATCTTCAGGGATTACTATTCTAATAGCTACAAATTTAGTAAAGATCAAGGTGGTTAGGTTGCTTATTCTTAACAAACGTTTGGATGACAGAGGACACGCTGGACTGATCAAGTTGCTCAGATACTGTCATGTGAATTAGAACAATTTGAAAGGACAAACTTTGAGGGCCTATTTCATCTTGTAAGATCAAAGGAATTGCACCTAGGTTTCTCTTAAGGGTCTAATGAGCAACCGTTAATGTTATCCTTCATGGATACTTAAGCCCTGGCCTAGAAAAAAGTAAACCCTTGCTCAACCCTTCAATGTGTTCAAGTTGTCACTATCACATGTTTCAGGATACATTCAGCCCAAAAGGTTTTAACTGTTGGGTATTTGTCAGGACTATATCATATTGCAAGTTAATCCATCATTATTAACGTAATTATGTGTTGAAGCATACTTATTAGTCACATGGTTACAGGAAACTGATAGTATCAAAGAAGCAGCAGCTTTCTATGTTTATTGATGAACTTTCCCTCTCAGCCCTTGTTCTTTCATATTCACCTAAAAGTGAACAAGCATGGTGCCACAGGTAATATTCATTGTTCACATGCATGTATGAAAGGCTTCAAACTGTTTATTCTTTAATGTCATTTAAGGAACGATTCTTATCATCTTCTACTATTGACAGGCGGTGGGTAATAAAGATGATTGCAGAAAAATGCTCGACACTGGAAGAGATTATAGGGAAAGAATCAAAGTTAGTGCAGAAAATAGCCGAGGTTTAAAAACTCAGTTCAGAACTGGATACTTTGAGTTAATAAGGTTTAGATACTTTCCAGAGTCAAATTTCATCAAATTTTTTGAGAGTTCCATTTTGTAAATTAGTTTCTTGTTACTCTTCATAAGGAGATCACCTGTAATTTATATAATTAGGGAACTTTTAATGGGGAATGTTCTGCACAATTATAGCTGTTGATTTATCCCTTAATGAGCTCGTGGAGCCACATTGCATGTAGTTCCTGATTCTGGGCTCATATGGCACCATATTTGTTAAAGATTCTCTGCGTCAAGGAAAATGAGTGAGACGAGTTTGTCTTTCATGATGTTTCTTCGTGTTTTCTGTGGATTCTTTGTGCAGAGATCTAAAATGAATTATCGTGCATGGAACCACCGTTGCTGGTTAGTTACGTACATGACAAGAGAACAGGTTATTTTCTATGATTATCATGTTTGTGCTTTTGATTAAAGCCTAGCCATTCATGAATCTTCATTTAAAAGCTGATGGTAGTTACTTGCATATAAGCTTCATTTCTTTCTTGTTTCTGCTTCCAATTAGTTTCTCTTTGATGAGTTTCATACTAGTCTTGGAAAATTGTTGTCCTTCAGTTCCTTTACTCTAATTTTTCTAGTTATATATGTTTGTTTGTTCAGGTGCTAGATGAGTTGAAGAAATCTAGAGATTGGGCTCGGTTACATGTTACTGATAATTCATGCTTTCATTTCCGTACGGTGAGTTTTCCAGAAATATTTGAATCTGGTATTAAAGGACAAAGAGGAGAGGGGATGGGTGGACAACAAACAACCAAAGTGATGCCAATCAATCTAGTTCATACCAGATGGTCATCTGATTATCTTTATTCTGTTTATTGCCTGTACTTAGATGCTTGTGGCATTACACAGTGTTCAATTTCAAGATACTTTATGTGGCAGTTTATAAAAATAGCATGCCTTTTACAAATTCATCTGAATTTTTCAACTTCTGTAATGGAAACAATTGTTACTTCTTCCCTCAAGGAAATCAATTGCAACATTATCTTTGAAAATGATTTGGTAGTCTGAAGTCAACAGTTGGAGCAATCATAGAATATAGATGGATTTTTCTTTGATGATCACATTTTGAGTTCTATCAACTTGCAGCGGTTGCTACTCAGGATTTTAGAAGAGTTCTGCCATAAACAGGAAGGTGAAAATGTCAATAACACGCTCAAAACATGTCAAATATGGCAGGTAAAATGTTTGTGCATTCATCAGCAAGTTTCCTTCATCTTTTACAAGCCAGTACTGTCTGTCTTTGTATGCCCTGCACACGCATTTTCATTATCCTACTTTTAGTGGGACTATGCTGATGCAACAATTACCATATGTTTCTTCAAAACCTGATCATCTGTCCCCACTTGATGATTTACATTTTGCATTTGTAATCTTTTTGAACCATTCTTTTCTTTTAAGTGAAAGACACAATTCTTGAGCACAATAAATATCAAAAACTATCTAGTTAATAGTGCTGGTAATGTTGTACATATTTCACCCATTTTGACTTAGCTTTCTGTGATCTTCATAATATTGTGCATGTGACAGGAGGAGCTTGATTGGGTTGCAGTTTTGATAAAGCTCTATGCAGGAAGAGAGGTACACTCCTCTCTCTTTCTTTCTCCCCCTTGCTATGTAGTAATGTCTTCAGTCATTTTAATGGATTGATTAGAGTAGATATTAAGATCTTTTATTTTGTAAGAAGTAATAATTTGTGGAATTTGGGAGCGGTTACTTTACCAAAGAAGGAATTTTACTCATTCAAAGAAGTGCAAAGTGGGCCTCATTTACTTAGTATGTACTATCACTTGTTTGGATGATATGTTTCTTCTTTAAACAAAAGCAAATACTAACAGTTTCAATAGAGTTGAATAATGTGTATGCAGAAATGGTGAAATGATCTCCTAATCCAATGGTCAACTTCCAGTAGTGCTGTACTGATCCTTGGATTACCTGTGGTTTTATCCATTCAAGGATTTGTTGTCTTTCTGCAGGCTCTGTGGCTTCATCGCCGTTTTCTCTCTTTCTGTTGGATAAGGCATTTAACGACTGATGTCGGTGACTTACCAGATTGTTCTCAGCATGACTCCAACATAAACACAAATATCTATATGTTTCTGGATAATGAGTTATGTCTGGTAAATTCCTGTTCAACCATACCTGATACTGAATTTGAAGATTTTCAGGCTCAAGCATTACATGCTGCAACTTACATATTGTGGTTGACAAAGGTAACATGATTTATGTTTGATTGCCTGCTGTAGTGTTAATTTCGTTCTTCCAATAATGAAGAGACTAAATGCTTGCGCAACATTTTTGTTCGCCAGCAAATCCCCAAATTCCATGACATTAGAATCCAAGAGAAGCTATCAGCAACTAATATGAAGTCCCTGCTTAATGTAACATGCCCTGAGAGGTCCTCCCTTTGGGACAGTTTAGCACTAGATTGATGCGAAAGCATGTCAATACTACTGGTACTGTTAGAAATTCTTTTCTAATGCAGTGGCTGTATAATTCCTTCAACTTCATGGAGATGAATAATAACTTAAGAGGACCCGAGATTTACGCGTTAGTTATTCCTTTGTGCTCTGTATCCTATTTACTTTGAATTTTCTAGTACTTGCCAAGATCATCCATAATACTTCTTACGGTGTGGATGACTGATCTCTCTTCTAGATGATTATCTTAATCCCTTTCCTTCTGATGTTGCATAATAAAACATAATAAAGCCAATGCACTTGAATGCATGCAGGTAACAACTTCACCCCTTTGACTTCCATTACCATCTTCCTGGCTGCTCTTTTTCTGTTTCCAAGTTACTGTAACAGATAAAATATGAAACTGCTTCCTTTTCGACGCATCAGATTGCTTCTTGCAGTCTATTTTTTATAGCCTTTTGCCACTTCTACATTGTAAATATCAGAAGGCCCAATACATAACCTAAGTCCTTAAATTATGATGTGCTTGTTCCAATAAGTTCTCCAAGATTAAATTTGTTTAATTTCATAAGTGACTTCAATTTTTACAGTGGCAAGTGGACTTTAGTGTATGTTTGCAAGCAATTAAAATAACAATAACAACATCAAATAGAAATCCTACATACGTGAGATCTGAAAGGTCCAGTAATATGTAACCTTATTCTTAACTAGTAGAGAGGTTGTTT
>JANIMX020000106.1:598800-613405 GCA_024582655.2 Erythroxylum kunthianum
AATTGAAAATAAGAGAAGAAGTAAACAGAGAACAACAAAATCTATAAGGAATCGGTTCAACTATAATAAAAAAACAATGCCTGTTACCTCTTTTAATTGTTTTATGTTACAAGTCATAATCTTTCTTATCTTTGCTATAAAAAATAATAGCTTTATTATATTTAGTTGCAAAACACTAAGTATACTATTTAAAGGGAATCGTTGTAACTATAATCGAGAGCATTGCTTCTTACCTCCTTTAATTGTTTTGTGGAACAAGTTATAAACTTTCTTCTCTTTTCTATTTAGAAAAAATGGTAGCTTTAGAATGTTTAATTGGGGAAACGCATGCACATCAGCTAGATCCTTTATCACAATCCATTTGGGCATTTCACTTGCTGTAGCGGTATACTTGAGATAACAGATTACCTGTTTCTAAGGTTCTCGTACAATCTTTAGTGATTCCACATCAGGTAGCTATCTTCTGATGTTGTTAGGGATATAATTACACATGCTTGCATTAATATGTTGTGTATGGGCATTATGTGTTAAACTTTTGTATTGTGATGTTTATTGGTCTTCACAAATCAATGACAGATGCATATGAATCCAACAGCAGAGGCCACTATTCTGGCACTGAACCAGTCGCCTCAGCCTTATAATGCGTGTATATATATACTCGGTATGGAGGTTAATGGGATGACTAGTGTATGCATATAAGGTCGTTAAAAGGCATTTGATGTTCATGGTGGATATGATTTTTGTCTATTAGAGAATTCTCAAGTAGCAAATGCAAGGTTTCAAGCAGCTGCGGCGATTCGAGATGCTGCTATCCGAGAATGGGGTTTCCTTTCGAATGATGATAGGAGAAACTTGATTAGGTATATACCTGCAATGTAGTTGTTGATTCCAGTAATGTTTCTTCTCAAAATTAGAGTGAAAGTATTTCTCTTGTGGCAAATTTATCTTGGGATTTATGCTACTCCTTAAAATTCCACTCCTTTTGTGTGAACATGTTCCAAGCACAACAAATGGCATTAAACTCCCTAAATTCATATGTTTATTATGTATGAAAGTTAATATTCGGTATTGATTAAGCCATTATCCATTATGTAGAACTTTTTGAGTTTTGAATTATTTGCAAGAGCACTTATCTGTGTTATATTGGTCATTACATAATAAAATAATTGCTTGCAGTTTTTGTTTGAGCTACGTTATACAACATGCTAGTTCACCTGAGGGCTATGTTCAGGCAAAAGTTTCTTCTGTGGCCACACAACTGATGAAAAGAGGCTGGTAATTCAACTTGTCTTTTCATTTTGTATTACTGCATGAGTGAATTGTGTGCATCTGAAGTACTTAGTACATGTAATTGTAATATGTTTCTTTTATGATGTTCTCATAATAATGCATTCATGGTGTGCTTTGTATAAAACGGTCATACCCCTTAGGACTTTTCATACAAAAAATCATTAAACATTTATGATGTGACCATTGTCGTCACATTGTGAAGAATTTATAAATTGTCTACCCTTTTCTTTAATGTGCTATGAGTTATAGTGAATAAATAGCACTTAGTAGTGTCATTCTATATTTATGAGGGCACCATTTTGTAAGAGATTGATGAAAAATACATGGTGGAGGATTGGACAATATGTAGGATGTTATGAAATTGGAATAGACGATGTTCCACCAATTAAAGTGCTCATGCTTGTGATGTGGTTGAGCCCTTGGCAATGATTTTTAATGGTAGTAGAAGGCTTTGCTTCACTTATTGAGCAACGACATGTATAATGTCTAAATGGAAAGCTAGTATTTAGTATGCAGTTGGTGGCTTGCAATAGTTCCTATAAAGATAAACCTTAACATAAAGTGATTTATCTTTTAGGCAGTTATGTTTAAGATGCTACTTGAATTTTGAATTATTTTTTGTTGTTCTTATTTGTAATATCCAACTACAGTGAGATGGTTCTTTTTATTTACGCTCAATCAACTCTAATCATTGTTAGTGAATCTACCATTTTTTGTGAACCTTTGATGTTTGCTATATTATATATATTTTATTTGTTGTAAGAATCATTATCTTCTAAAATCTCTAGTGTCTTCAAAGTCTTCATATTGGAGACATATATTCTAGATAATTGAAGCCATGCTACTATGTAAACTAGGTTATCATTTTTGTGGACCAATTCATTTTTAGATGTTTTAGCTAGTACTTTCTTAGGAACTTAAGTTGCACCACTTGTTCTCTTTAGTTCTTCCATCTATGTAGTTTGAGCTTGAAAAGATTAAATACTATAGTATAGTAGGAAATGATGTCTTCTTTCTATCCTATGTAGAATGTATATTTTGATCTTTAAGGTTTTTATCAAAATTCAATTCTGACCCCCGTAGTGTTCAATTAACCCTTCTATGTTAAACGAATAATCCTAGTTGACCTCTAAATAAATAGGATCACAAACTCCAATTCAGATTTTGTTAATCTAAGGGGTCATTTGATTTCATTTTTGTATTTTGGTTTCTGGTTTTTTTGTATAACAAAAACATGCCCTATTTGATTTTTAATGTCAATATAGTTACACTTTATTACTGATAACAATTAAATATTAAATACTTAAAGATAAATTACTTAGGTAAATAATTTGACTTTAATCTCTTATACAATTTTTATTAGTAAATATTAATTAAATATTATTAAATTATATTTAAATAAATACTGACATAAGTAAAAATATGTAAAAGTTTATTTTAAAATTTATATATTTTTAAAGATATTTTAAATTAAAGTAATTAATATTTTTTAATTTTTTATCTAATTATAAAATAAAATAATTTTAACAATTAAATTATATTAATTATAATTCTTATTAGTAATTAATATTAAATAATAAAATAGTACATTTTTAGTTGTTGATAAATCATATTATGACAGAGAAAAATGAAAACAGAAAAATAAAAATTAGTTTTTATGGTTTCTATGAGTTATAAAAATTGGAAAAATTAAAACAAAAAACAAAAACCAAAAGTTCAACCAAATTGATTTTTAATTGAATTTGAAAATTAAAGCAGAAGATAAAAAAATGAAAAAATAGAACGAAACAAGCCTTAAGTTTACGTGACTTTTTTAAGTTTGGTGAGGGCTTTAGATGAGTTGGTAGGCCAGTTTAATTTCCATAGTGGCAGTGGATAGATCCCCATTCCCAGAAAAGTGTCTTGTAGACTTAGGGATCGTTTGGTACGTCGGACCGTACTGACTAATTTCTGTCGGATAATATTAATCTGTTCCAGAGAGTACTGACTGTTTGTCCATAATATTATAAGGCGTTTGGTGCTGTTCCGGATAAACAGTCTGAATAAGATATATTGTGTTTGATGCTGTTTCAGATAACATCAGATTAGACTATTTTTATAAAAAAAATTCTTTGATAAATTCAGTGAAAATTTAAATTCAAATGATATGAATTTTTTTTCATTTGTTTTTGCCAAGATCTATAAGATAAGCTTAGATGAACTAGCCCATTATAATAATTGTAGTATCTCATAAAAATTTCAATATACTCAAATGCGCTAATAAAAAGAGTACCAATTAATGTATAATTCAAAGTAATCTAATTTCTCACGTGAACACTTTTTCTCTAGTTGTATAATTAAGCGTGTATTATTTAAATCGGGGTGTGTGAGTTGTATTAGTTAGTCAGGTAAGGAGAGTATTAAAAGTCCAACTCGTATTAAATAGTCAGGTAATTAAATAATACAAGTTGACACCAAACGCCTGATATGGACTATTTACTCCTATCCAGAGTCTAATACGGTATACCAAAGGAGCCCTTAGGTTAATGAAATGTTGATTGGAGTTGGTGCTTTTGTCTATTTCAGGATTAATTAAGATGATCATAACATGAAAACTTATTTAAACACTACACAATGTACTTTCTGCTTTTTATCTTGAATTCTGTGCTTCCATTTTGATGGCCTGGAATAGAACTCTATTCCATATGGATCTTGATGATTTTGTTAACCACCTTCAGTTTGAACATTTGATTATGAGAATGATTATAAGATTCTCGGTCATCACTAAATCTTTACTTGGAAATTTATGAATTCATTGTCTATACCAGAAACTTGCTAACAGCTAGATAGATATCTTAAGTTCATATACAGACTGGTATGTGATTACATATATACACCTTTGGCATGGGTAAATTACTAACTCAGTTTTATGGTGGAAATATTTCATGCTTAGGCGTGATTTCACTGCTGCAGAGAGAGAGACATTCTTTTATCAGGTATACAGTTTTTGTTTTTTAGCAGCACATTGGCCATTTGACTTGTTTATTCTTTCTTCTTTTTAATTCCTTTGAATAATGTCTTGGCTTATGAATGTAAAGTTTCCTCCTTCCTCATGTCAATAAGATTCTCGTCTTCTGTCATTTGAATCATCAATCTTCACATTTCTATTCCAATTTTAAAAGATGTCCTTGTCTATATCTTCATGATGTCACCTACATGATTCAGTATGTATATCTGGAATATTTAATTGTATTAATGCTTTATCAGATGAGTATGATTTTTTTGGAGTTATTACTTCTAGTACTAGTACTGTTTATGATTGGTTGTTAATCCACACTTATTAAGCATAACTGCAATTGTTTTATTTAGTCATTATATAAGTATTTATACTCTCTGAATTGGTTCACATAAGAAAATGGTGGATTTTTTTTTCATCTGCATTGGTATTGTGGCTGCTTCATTGTGCTTGAGGACAATCAGATATGTTGTTTCTGTGCAAATTGGTATCTTATAGGTTCTCTAACATCTCCTGAACCACAGGTGAACCAGGCTATTCTTGGCATTCATGGTGCAGATGTCCAGTTCTCTGGAATAAATTTTGTGGAATCATTGGTACAATATAGGTTATTGCATTTTCTTAGCAGTTTTTCTTTGATATTTCAATGTGTTGCTATATTTCTGACTTAATGTTTGAAATATGGAGGTGTCAGAGTTCTCACCATCTACTTCCAGTGCCATGGGCCTCCCAAGGGAATTTCATGAGCAATGTCGGAGGTCATTAGAGCTAGACTATTTGAAGGTTCTTTTGGTTCTCTTTCAACTTTTAGTATGATCCATTTCCTGGAGACGATGGTTGCATTTACGATATCGTATTGTACATGAAAATGTTTTTCCTTCCCTTATGTTTCCTTCTTTCATTGTTGGTAGACATTCTACTGCTGGGCACGAGATGCTGCTGTAAGTGTAACAAATAAAATTACTCAATCTGATGTTGAGGTACCAGAGGTTAAGGTTTGTACTGCTGCTCTACGTCTCATGCTTCAAATCCTAAACTGGGACTTCCACTACAAAATACGTGGCAAACAAAATGGTATAGATGTCTTTTCTCGTGGAGTTAGGGCTGACAGTTCATCTAGAAAGTCGGAGTGTACCTTAGTACAGGTAATGTATTTAATTTCTTGAATATTTTTCTATTTAAGTTCTCAAGGTTCTGTAGTAAAAAAGTAAAAACTGGGTGCAATGTTTAACTCTTTTCTGCTGTCTGAATCTCGAGAGTGGCTATTCTGTGCAGAGGGGCCTGAAATTAAGACGTTTGTCTCCAAGTATTACTTAGTTAGGACCATTATTTGGACAACCTTTGATCAGATTATTCAGTGAATTTGGACATTGTACTAAGTGTTGGAGTGCAAAATTTTCTTGTTATAATAGTATTTGATCTAGCATAAAGTCTTGAGTTTAAGTCATGGTGTCTTTATGCTTAGTTATTTGTTTTGTTGTGATTTTTCCACATTATTTGTGAGTGAGCATTTTAATCTAAAGTATTTAGTCATTTATGAGCTTCACTCAATAGCTGAAGTTTCTGTTAAATGGTTTCTTGGCATTACTGATTAATAGTCATCAGCTTCTGCTTTCGGTCTTCTCATAATTTCACCTTTTCTTTGAGGATTTTCGAAAAGATCCAAGCATTGGCCTATCTCAAACATATATCTTTTTTCTATTAATTGTTGGAAACAAGGGATGACTGCAGTTCAAATTTGACTTTATCATTTGAGTAATTCAAGTAATTCATTTATATGCTGCTTATAGCCTGGTCCTGCTTGGCGTGATGTCTTGATTGCAAGCGGTCATGTTAGTTGGCTCTTGGGCTTGTACTCAGCACTGAGAGAAAAGTTTTCGCATGGAACATACTGGCTTGATTGTCCAATTGCAGTCTCTGCCCGGAAGCTTATTGTACAGTTTTGCTCCTTGACAGGAGCCATATTTGGTAAGTGGCACCAATTGTTCGGCATCTCTTCAAAAATTTTCACATAGTAATTTATCACTCTGTACGATTATTTGCATATGCACTTAGAATCATGGGTTTGCACTGAAGTCCTTTATTGGTGAAAACTAGTTCAACTAAATTTGACCAGAACCTTTCCTACTGACACTGACATAAAACTTTTGAGCTAATGGCAAGTGCAAGTGCAAGTGCAATTGCAATCATTTGTTAAAAAATTCTTCCTATATGGTAGTTCCAATGATGTACATCAACTGTAGGACTGGTTTGGCAAGAAATCTTCTATCCAATCAGTTTTATCCCGTTGTTTGTATATAATGGTTGAGTATATGCTTGCATGCTGTGTACTTTCATATGAAAAGGATGATGCATCCTCTAACATAACCTGTAAATGGAAGAGTTACTTCATATTCTAGATGGTTCTGATAAACCAATATGTAGAATTGAGAATGTTGTAACTAGAATGTCATGAAATATATTAGGTTTCAACTCATTTGCTTATTTATTTGTAATAGTGCTTTATTACATAATAGTTATCAGTTTTTAATTATTGTCTCTATATACATAATAAAAATCTCTTAACATTCTTCCTCAAGTTGGAGAGAATATTTCTAGATTCCCTTGAGTTATTAGAAGTTTAATTAATTATAGGTACCTCAATGTGATAATATTATTATGTAATCAAGATATATGATTACCAAATATATATGCCATTCTTCCCTATAAATAGGGACTTCATGTACTATGTAATACAGACACTTCTAATACGAACGATTGGACCTATGTGATTTTTGTATTTGTAGATGTAGGTATCCAAACCACATAAATCGTCTGTTCATCTTTCTTTCCTACCCTCTTTCTTTTATTTTCATATTTTAACTTGATATCAGGGCAAGCTGAAATAAGATCTTCAAGAATAAATGGAAGAAACATCTTGACTAATGAAAAAAATAATAGGACAAAACAAAATTGTCAATAGTACGGTGTGGTACTGTTCACTATGATATTGTTCACCTATAACCAGTGTCTCACAGTGGTATTCTTTAGGTTTTTCTATCTAATTTATATTGGCTATGACACCGTGTTTAATAGAGAGGTTACACCTAGAATGGATACATATAGGTTTCAGCCATTTATTTATTTGTCGTAGTGCTCTAATACACAATTTACCCACAAATATGGTGTATCAAATAGACATAATAAGAATCTCTTGAACAGTACATGGAAGTGGTTGTTCTGATTAGATTGAACAATAAAAGTTAGTTAGTTCTGAATGATTATTGAATGAAAATCATGATTGCAAACTTGTTCATAGATTGATAATGTCTTTTAGATTTCATTTATCTCCCATAGACCAAAAATCATCACACAATCAGAAGGAAACGAAGAAAATAATAAATGGGAATCAGTCATTGATTGCTGGATTATCACAATGAATAAAAAGTTGTACCCTTATCATGTAAATTGTCCTTATTTTGTTTTCCAAGTAATGTGTTTCATTCCATAATCTAGATAACAGGGAGATGCAAGAGCATCATTGCATACAACTACTTTCTGGGATAATACAGTGGATTGATCCTCCAAATGCCGTCTCTCAAGCAATAGAATGTGGAAAAAGTGAAAGGTTGTTCTTGTTTATTCCCTTTTTTCATTTTATCTCTTATGTTTCTTATGTAGTCTTACCAGTAGTCTTATTTTCAGCGAGATGTTAGATGGCTGCCGTGCATTATTATCTTTTGCAACTGTCACAACCCCCTTTGTCTTTGACCAACTTGCAAAAGCTATAAGGTCAGCATTACCATCCACAGTTCAATTATGTTGCTTCAGATTTCTAGTACTCCATTTTCTGATTTAATAAAGATGTCTTACATCTGTGATTTTTGACTATGTGAATGTTTGACCTTCATGTTCAGGCCGTTTGGCACTCTTATTTTGTTGTCCTCCTTGATGTGTGAAGTTGTTAAAGTTCTAATGAATAATACCACCGAAGAGGAAGCATGGAGCTGGGAGGCACGTGATATTTTATTAGACACATGGACCACCCTACTTGCGGTAAAACATTTAACTAAATGATCTCTCACTCGTATCACTTTTGACCTCATGTTTTGTAGTGCAAACCTTACCTATTTAAATTATTGAATGTTCAGTTTATATATATGCTTCTATTTGAGTAGATAGAAATGTGGGTGTTATGGCTGAAACTTGCACGAAAGATTTCTGTTTGAGTTAAGTGTCGAGAGCTACCTATTCTTCTTGCACCGATCTGGCTTTGCTATAGACTGAAGTTCTTTAACTTCTTCAGCCCATTGATAATAATGAAGGGAATGCATTGCTTCCTCTTGAAGGGGTAAATGCTGCAGCCAATCTCTTTTCTTTGATTGTAGAGTCTGAATTAAGAGGTAAAAATGCCTTATAATTTGATTTTTCAGCTAGTACATTGGTTATGTTAGCAATATTTAATTATTTTAACATAAGAAACTCTATAAATATTTCTGTAGTGGCTTCTGCATTAGCAATGGATGATGATGATGACTCTGACTACCTTCAGGCTTCTATTTCTGGTATGGAAAAGGTTTCTTCATGTAACATGCATTAAGTTCCTAGATGGCTGATTTCGGTGGATATCCTAGTTATTTTGGTTTGTTTTGCATCTTTGGGTTAAGGTGATTTGACATCTTTGTGGCATGTCTTGCAGCTATGGACGAAAGGCTAAGTTCTTATGCTCTTATTGGAAGAGCAGCAGTTGATGTCACAATTCCTTTACTTACAAGGCTATTTTCTGAGCGCTTGGCACGACTTCATCAGGTACTTGTAACTAGAAAATCTCACTATTTCCTTTGTTGAAGCAGATATTTCTGATTCTGTCTCTTAGAGTACATATATCTATTTGTGCATGTATGTGTATTTCATGTAAACTTGGATTCGCCTAATGTATCCTGTAGGCCCTCTGGAAAAAGTTTTTGAAACTTAAGCTTCTGACATTGGTTTCATCACTAATTAGATAAAAGTGTTCATGTGTTGGATTTGGTCTTTTAAGCCCACAACCTCTCTCATCAGTGTAGCTCTTCTGGCCCATTAGCAAGCTAATTTAGTTAATTACTGGTTGGTCAATCATGAATTAGAATGAGGTCAAACTGTCTATAGAACTTGTCAAAAGCACCTACGTAATGGGCCATTGCTAATGAAGGCTATGGTAAACCATCCTAAAGCAAACGGAACATAATTAGGGAAATTGATGAATTAGAACTTCATTCACTTCTGAGTAATTGCTTTAGCAAAGTTTCTACATCATGTCCATCCTTTTAGATTTGAGGCGAAATATATCATCTACATCAGCCTGCATATTTTTTATTGTACCTTAATGTTATTGCCTTCTGCTTCTCATACTTTGCACTTTCTCAATTTATTCAAGAAAGATTATGGAGACAAGAATCATCAATTTTGGTGAAATAGAAACTATATTTTATTCCAAGTTACTTCAAGAATTTGTGGAGTCTTAGTCTGCCACGTATATTGATCTGAACATGAAATGCTTCCTCCTGGGAAGTAGCAACAAATCAAAATTTGAAATTGGCCCATCTCTCATATCATTTGATTTCTTTGTAGGGCAGGGGCATTATTGAATTAATTCCAACTTTGGAGGAAATCTATTCATTGTTGTTAATAGCAGGGCATGTGCTTGCCGATGAAGGGGAAGGAGAAACGCCTTTGGTATATGACCATACCTTGTGCTCAGCATCAGTTGTGCTTGAATATTTACCTTTTTGAAAATTTTTCTTGTTTTTTTCTCCTACCTATCAAAATGTTATATGCCACTGTTTATGCACTCTACAATTAAATTCCATTTGCGATGCCCTCCTTTTTTAGTTGATTGCTATCAAGATATGAAGTATTCTTCTATTCAAACTGCAGTCTATCGTATTACCAGTGGTCATGCTTCAGTTAAATGTGGTTGGTTTTCCTAATTCAATAGTACGGGACTATCTCTCTTCATCAACAGTTTCAACAAATCATTGAAATGTTAGAACATGATTGCCGAATCTATAAATTTAGCATCTAAAAACTATGAAAAGTATTTACATGGATTCAAAGAAGAAAAACCGGAGACTTGCAAGAGAAAATTGCATTACTTTCTTTTATACAAGTTTGTCTGTTTCTTACAAAATAATTTTGATTTTTAGCTGCTATGCTAGAATTTCTATGGCACTGCCAATTGTTTTTAGTTTAATTTGTTAATCTTGCACTTCATTATGGGATAACCAGGTTCCACTTACAATACAAACTCAATTTGCGGATGTTGTGGAAGCTGCGAAACATCCTGTTGTTATTCTCTCTGCGTAAGTTTCTTACTTTCCATTTTGTAAGAGTGTGAAATTGAGGAAAATCATTCTTTAAAAAATATTTTGGTAGTTATACAATGACTTTGCAAGATGGGAAACAAAGGAGAATATCTCCATCTTAAGATGAATTTTGACATGAAAGTGTTAATCCCCCTTTTGTAATTTATTCATACCAGCAATTAAGACGTATAATAAGAGACGTAAGGCTATATTAGTTGCTTACAGCGAAGGATTTACTACCGTAATTTGGTCAATAGCATTCAGATTGCTGTTGTAGAAATGCTTGAAGACATATATGTTCATGCACTGAAAATGGTGACTAACTGTTAGAGTTCTTATGACTTCTTATATAAGCAACCATTTATTCTTTAGCATAATCTTTGAACATATCACTAATTGGAGGTTACTTCTAACTTAATAGATGATACGAAATAGAAGGGATAATGATTTTTTCTTCTTACAAATGATTTAGAATTAAACAGTTATATATACACCATAGTGTAGGGAGAAGAATAGGAATCAATCTCTAAGAATATGAATCAATCTCCTAGGACAACACCCTCCTAAGAAAGGAAAAGGTCTCATAGGATTCCACACTCTCCTAGGAAAGGAAAAACAGTCTCCTAGGATTCCACACTCTCCTAGGAAATGAGAGCAATCTCTTAGGATCCCACAATCTTTGAGATATCAAGAAATTGACTTTCCTAAAAAGGTATACAACTAATATACAACTCGACACTCCCCTTTATGCTGAGGAATATATTTCTTCCATTCCCAACTTGGAAATAATATCATCAAGACTTGAATTGTTCAATCCCTTTGTTAGAATTTCAGCTAGTTGGCTTCCTAATTGAATATATGACCTGCATACAAACCCTTCCTCCAATCTTTCCTTGATGCAATGTTTGTCAATCTCAATTGTTCTTTGTCTTATCATGTTGAATAGGGTTATGTGCAATATTGATGGCTGATTTGTTGTCACAGTAGAGCTTTATAGGACCGTCCCACTTAACTTTCAAGTTATTTAGAATAATCTTCATCCATAACAACTTCCATAAACCTTGAGTAATTACTCTAAACTTTGATTATGTTGACGATCTAGCCTTGACATTTTGTTTCTTGCTCCTCCAAGTCACCAAATTGCATCCAAGGGAAGTATAGTAACTTGTGGTTGATCTTCGATCCACTAAAGATCCTGCATAGTCCGCATAAGTATAGGCTTCTAGGGCGAGATGATTATTCCTCTTAAACATAATTCCTTTCCCTAGATTGCCTTGTAAATAAGGCAACACCCTATATGTAACTCGTAGATGTGAGTCTTTGGGATCATGCATGAATTGATTAACTATGCTTACTGAGTATATTATATTAGGTCGAGTGTGAGCAAGGTATATGAGCCTGCTTACTAGCCTCTGGTACATCTTTTTATCAACAACTGGTTATTCTTTCGGTTCTCCAAGCTTATGATTTGGTTTCATTGGGGAAGAGACCGGTTTGCACCCAAATTTTCATGTCCTCTTCAAGAGATCAATCACATACTTTTGTTGAGATATGAAAATTCCTTGCGATGAATATGCCACCTCAATATCAACAAAGTACTTCAATTTCCCAAGCTCCTTTACCTCGAATTCCTTGATCAGTCGTTGCTTCAATTCCTATTTTTCTTTTTCATCATTTCTAGTTACAATAATATCATCAACATACATTAGAAATGCAGCCATTCCCCTATAGCTGTGTACTTGATGAAAAGAGTGTGATCACCTTTGCTTTGTTTATATCCCGAGCCTTCCATAACTTTTGCAAATCTACTGAACCATACTCTAAGAGATTGTTCAACCCATATAAGGCTTTTTTTCAACCTACAAACTTTATTACCTATGTTTTCTTCAAAGTTTGGTGGAATGTTCATATAGATTTTTTCATCTAGATCTCTATGAAGGGAGCTGTTTTTCACATCATATTGCAGAAGTTGTCAGTCAAAATGAGCTGCTAAGGATAACAAAATCCTCACAGTATTCATTTTTTCCACTGGAAAAAATGTATCTTAGTAATCAATTGCATAAGTTTGAGTGTACCCTTTAGCAACTAACCGTGCTTTATATCTCTCTACCTATTCATCAACCTTATATTTCAATGTGAAGATCCATTTACAATCACTATGTTCTTCCCTTTGGTTTATCAACGATCTCTCATGTCCTACTCTTCTCTAATGCATCCATTTCCTATCTCGTAGCATTCCTCTAGTCCCTTTTTGACAATGCCTCAAAAACAGTATTGGGAACAAAAATGGTATTTAGACATTAGTATTTTTGTAGCTTGGTGACAAGTGTTTAAGTGATATATAATGGGACAATGGGTATAGTGGTCCCTTGGTGCACTCTCTAGTACCTTTCCTAACATCAATAGGAAGGTGGAAGTCATCAGTGATTGTTTCAACTGATTGTGTATGTAAAGGAGGATCAGTTCTTACAGTGAACTCATTTCTAAAGTTTGCACTAGATTCTTGGACTTGTTTCAGGTTTAGAATAGTTGCTCTTTTGAAATACACTTGTGAATATCTTGAAAAATCTTAAGAAACATAGATGGATACAGGACAGATTTCTATATTTTTTTAGACGGACATAGAACTAGAGGTTGAAGATGAGTTCGAGACGGACACAAGAAGGTCAAATGGGACAAAAGACTAAAAAAAAAACTTTCTTCCATCGTTGATGTCACCCCTTGAAGATAGGACTTGGTAAAATATAGTTTGTTTTCAATGAAAGTGACATAAGCTAATGCATAGAAATTTTGTGATGAAGGGTTGTAGCACTTGAACCCTTTTTGTGTAGGTGACTAACTTAGAAAGACAAATTTGATGATTCGAGGATCTAACTTTCCTCTGTGATTGTAAACTTGTACAAAGGGAGCGCAACCAAATATCCTAGGACTAAACAAGCCCATTTGAGGTTTTGAAGTTCAGGTAATATGTATTAAGGGTTTTCATGGGATTTCTAATGCATGTGATGGAAGTCTATTTATTATATATGTGGCAGTCGAAATTGCCTCCTCCCAATAGGATTTAGGAACATTCCCTTGAAAGAGTAGAGCCTGAGTTACTTTGAGGAAATGCCCATTTTTCCTCTCAGCTACCCCATTTTATTGAGCTGTGTCAACATGTGATGAATCAAGAATAATTCCCTATATTTGAAAGTAGGCGGACAAAATCTGATTAAAATAAGTTTTAGCATTTTTTGACCTGAAGCTTTTAATCTTAACCCCAAATTGGTTTTGAATCATGGAATAAAATTTAGGAAAAATAGTGCTAACATCCAATTTTTGTTTGAGTAAGAAAAGTCATGTAACTCGAGTACAATCATCAATTAAGAAGACAAACCAGCTGAGTCCTAGAAATATTAGAAACAGTAGAGGGACCCTAGAGATCACTATGTATCAAATGAAAAGGATGAGGACTTCTTTTAGACTAATAGGAAAGGATATAATTCACAAATTTCATAATGAAAAACTGAGATATCTAATCCTTTGAACAAATGTGGAAACATAACTTTTAAAACTCAAAGTATGGGTGACCAAGGCGTAAATGGTAAAGCCAAATGACATCTTTATTTAAAGAACTAAAAAATGACATGGACAAATTATTCGTGATTTTTCGAGAAGATTCAAAATGATAGAGACTGTTTCTTTCCTTAAAAAGTCCAATCCTCCTCTCCAAACCCTGGTCTTGAAGACCACAATAAGAAGAGAAAAAAATTGCATAACATTTAAGTTATGTGCAAGTTTTTTGAATAGACACAAGGTTGGCTGAAAGATTTGGCATATGAATAATGTTTTCTAGACAGAGAGAAGGTGTAATATTTACATCTCTTACTCCTACAATAGTAGCTAACAAAACATTGGCCACTACAATCTTTCTATTTCTAGGGCATGAGGTATAGGTACTGTAAAGAATTAAGAATGAGAATTTGAGAGCTTGCTTAAATCAGCAGCTCTCACTCCT
>JANIMX020000106.1:615684-629776 GCA_024582655.2 Erythroxylum kunthianum
TTCTCAAGCTTATTCATGGAGGTTCTTTATCAATATGTGTGCGCCAAAACGGGTATCTAATACCTATATGTTATTATTGGAAATAGTATTAACCTCAATGACATAAATACCTGAAGTAGATGGGGCATTATATGTCTTCTTCTTAAACTACTCCAAGTAGGCCTTATTGTTCCTCTTCCAATGGCCATAGTTTCCACAATGGAAGTATATCCCCTTTATGACAGTCTCTTTGGCCTTGTTCTTAGTCACGCCTCCCTTAGGCTTTATGGACATCTTCTTCTTTTTAAGTTTCTTCTTCTTAGAACCAGAAGAGTCCACCAACATTACAACCTTGCTGTCTTACTTGATAGATGGCTTAGTTTTCTTGAGCAAGTTGATCAGCTCAGGAATAATGGTGGAGATCTGGTTCATCCTATAGTTAAGCACAAAATGTGTACATCTATTGATAAAACCTGATAGAATTAAGTCAATACCTAGTTCATGGTCAATCACAAATCCCAAGGTAGCCAACCTTTCGATATAGCCATTCTTCTTCAATGCATACTATATTGGAGATGACCCTCAACCATCTTGGAGTAGAAGAGCAACCTTGAGATCTTTAACCTTTCGGGTCGTGCTTGCTCATCAAAAAGTTCCCTAAGATGGTAAACTATGGTATGAGCATCCCTAGTATCGTGTTGCTTTTGCAACTCAGCTGACATCTTACTATTTTCGAGATGCCTATTATATGCCTTCTGAACGCTTTCAGAAGCATTATCAGTAGGGGGATCGGGAAGCCCCATTTTTAGGACATAGCCTATTTTCTCATATTTGAGAACTATTCTCAAATTCTTAAGCCAGTCAGTTTATACCTAGTCAACTTATTTGACTCCATTAGTGTCGCAAATTCATACTTGTTGACATGATGATGATTATAGCAACCTAGATGTAAATGAGATCATGTTAAAATGTACATGAATGTATTATTATTAGGTCTTTAATAAATCGCATTATGTCTCTCACTATTTTATTACGAATCTATAGCCCTCACTATAAATTCGAGAGAACTTATATGGAATTCCTCCTAGTGGGTCGATATCCAATATCTCTAAGAGTGAACTTGGGTTTGCCTAACAAGCCACCAAGAGAAGAGAGTGGTAGATACCATTAGGAAGAGGATAAGAGCTATGGGATCACAAAAATGAAATATAAGAGGTATAATACGATGAGGGAATGGTAAAGAAGGCTAAACCCTCACATGAAAGAAGTGGTCAAGAAGAAACCAATGAAGTTATTAGATTCGGGTATTATTTACACTATTTCAGATAGTGAATCGGTTATTCTGGTATAATGTGTGCCTAAGAAAGGAGGCATAAAGATGATGGAAAGATAAAAATGTGTGTTAATTTCTACTTGCACAATCACGGGTTGTATGGTTTATATTCATTACAGGAAGGCCAACCTGGTGACTAAGAAGGATGACTTTCCTCTAACATTTATGGATCAAATGATTGAAAGGGTAGCTAGACATTCATTAAGGTATTTTATTGATAGATATTTAGGATACGGTAAGATTTTTATCTATCTGGAAGACCAAACGATGACCACTTTCATATGTCCTTATGGAACATTTTCTTATAGATGGATGTCATTTGGGCTTTGTAATGCACTAGTAACTTTTCAAAGGTTCATGATGTCTATCTTTATAGATATCATTGAGGACATTATGGAAATATTTATTGATGCTTTTCGATCTTTTGAGACTCTTTTGATCATTGATTGATAAATTTGGATAGAGTTATTGAAAGATTTTAGGAATCACATTTGGTTCTAAACTATGATAAATTCCACTTTATGATGCATGAGGGTGTAGTTTTGGGACATAAGATATCATACCAATGTATATAAGTGGTTAGAGACAAAATGGAGGTCATTGAGAAGCTTCCATCACCGAACAATGTCAAAGGTGTATGTTCATTTTAGGGACACACATAATTTTATTTTCAATTTGTCACGGACTTCCCTCCTATTGCTAAACCTCTAACAAATTAATTAGTTAAGGATGTATCATTTAATTTTGATAATAATTTCTTGCTTTCTTTCAATAAGTTGAAGGAGGTACTCCTTGCAGTACCCATATTAACCTCGCCAGACAGGTCTTTACCATTTGAAGTTATCTGTGATGTAATTCTATGTTAGGGCAGCAGAACAACAAAAACTTGCATGTTATCTACTATACAAGCAAGACATTATCAGGAGCACAACTAAATTGCACCACTACTAAGAAGGAGTTGCTAGCAGTTGTAGTTGTGTACGAAAATTTTTGGTCTTATCTTTTTAAAGTGATCATCTATACAAACAATGTAATATTGAGGTATCTCTTTGCTAAGAAAGATGTAAAACCAAAACTTATCGAGTTAGTGCTACTTCTTCAAGAATTTGACATTAAAATTAAAGATAAGAAGGAAGAGAAAAATTTAGTGGTTGATCACTTATCACGTCTTGAAGGAGGGGATAAGCAACAAGATGGAGAAATCAGTGAGAAATTCCTCGATGAATTCTTAATGATGATAAACCACCTATTGGTTCCATAGTATGCTGATATTGCAAATTATGTCATAGGTGGTATCATTTCCCTCAATTTGTCTTATCAACAAAGAAAAAGGTTCTTATATGAGTGCACTCACTATTTATGGGATGAACCAATATTGTATAAAATCTTGTGCTAATGGGTTAATTAGGATATGCGTTCTGAAGGATAAGATGTTAGAAATACTAACACATTGCCATAATTTTACTTATGTAAGGCATTATAAAGAGAATAAGAGGGTAGCTCACGTATTGAAATGCGGATTCTATTGTTGCACGTTATTCAGAGGATACTCCTGAGTATGTGATACAATGTGATAGATGCCAAGTGGGGAATATTTCAAATAGACACGAGATACCCCTTTCTAACATCTTTGAGGTGGAATATTTGATGTAAGGGGATTGGATTTCATAGAATCTGATAGGTATAATTCATACTAGGTTTTCTTAAGTGTTTTAGTATGTTTTTATGTGTTTCTTAGGTGATTATAATACATTGGTTTAAAATTGTGTTGATTTAAGTGTTTGTTTATATTCTAAGTACTTATGTGGTTAAAAACATGATTTCAATCTTAATTTTATATTCATTAAAGAGTTTGATGTGTTTTTTAGTGTTTGAAATCAGAAAAGTGAAGAACAAGGAATCTACATGGACTATTTGGCAGATCATGATCGTGACTCCCATGTCACGATTGTGATAGAAAGTAAATTCCTAGGTCACGATCGTGACGGAGGCTTCCTAAGAGCAAGTTTTTTAATCTGTTTTGTGATTTAAGAGTATTTTTGGAACTGATTAAAGGGTTAAAACCTTAAACATGAACCCAAGACCCTAATGCACTATAAAAGAATGTGAAACACACACAAAACAAGAGCAACCATTTAATCAAAGTGGGAGATCAATAACAATATCCAGGAATTCCAGTTTTCAAGATCAAGTATCCAACGAAGTTTTTCTTCTTGCCCATTTATTATTTCATAATTCGTGATGTGTAGTCTAATTTCCATCATGTTAAATATGATTATAGGAATCTAAATTTCATAATAGGATTTATTCTGGAATTATTTTGTGATTTTGATTATTGTTGAATGCAATATATATTCAAATGTTTGAGATAAGTGTGCATGCTTTTATACTTGATAATAAATCGAGAGAGTGAGTCAAAAGTAATATGAGTTAAGTTGTGCTACAAGAGTTGGTGATTTAACAGACCCTCAATTATCAAATTAACAATCATTAGAGTTAAGAAATTTTTTGATAAATTAATTATCCAATAGATAACTTCAGATCTAATTGAATAGGTTAAGAATAGGTTTGTGAATTAAGAGATTGCAAATCTGAAATTTTCAGATTCAATTAGGGTTAATTGATTAGTTCTTGAGAGAGAGTAATCAATACCTTATGAAATCTAGGATCAAACACATAATTGGATCAACAATAATCAAAAGAAAAAAATAAGGAAAGAATAATTCCTAAATATTCATCCTTGATCAACCTAGAAATTTAACTTGGTAGCTCACTATTCTGCATTGTTATTTGAATTATTTGCTTGGTTTTCTTGTTTATTTCAATTCTTGTTAATTAATTTTATTCAAATCATACTTTAAATATCTTAGACAAAGTTAGGTTCAAATTAGTTTATCTATCGTCCTCGTGGGAACAATAACCTTATATACTACAGGATACGATCTGTATACTTGCGGGTATTGAAGGTTTACTATTAAATATAAAACTTTAACCATCAACAAGTTTTTGGCGTTGTTTTTGGGGATTTTAGATTAGGACTATTTAAATTCCTTTGATCTATGGAATTTTTCTTCATTATTATGTTCTTGCAATTACATGAACATAAGAATTACTGGGAGTTCAAGCAAGATCAAAGACACTCCAGCACTTAATATCACAAAACAAGAAAGGGAAATCCGAAGAGCGAGACGCCAAGAGGAGATCGAAAGAACAATGGCGAAAGAGTATAATCATAGAGACAAGTAGAGAACCCTTACGAATTTTATAAGGCCAGGGTTTAACATTGCATAACAAGGCGTCACTCGACCACAAGTGCAAGCACCATCATTCGAGATTAAGCCAACGTTGTTGAACATGCTACTAACCAACTTGCAATTCTACGAGTTAGTTAATGAAGATCCTAACGCACATTTAGTAAACTTCTTAGAGATATGCGATGCCTTTAGATATAATGGAATGTCGAAAAATGTTGTTAGGATGAGGCTCTTTCCCATCACGTTAACGGATAAAGCCAAAGCATGGTATCATTCCTTAAACCCTAACAATGTAACGACTTGGAAGCAGTAGGTTCGTGCCTTTCTGGACAACTACTTCCCTCTAACGAAGAAAATGAGACAAAACGATGGGGAGTCACTATACGAAGCGTGGGAGTGTTACAAGGATTTGCAAGGGAGATGTCCACACAACAATCTACCAAATGAGTTCTTATTGCAAACGTTTTACAATAGAGTTAATCCACCCATAAAGGACACTATAGACGCAGCTTCTGGATGACCTCTTATGCGAAAAACAGTTAAGGAAGCAGAGGAATTGCTAGAGGAGATAGAAAATAACAACTTTCTTTGGACATTGGATAAAACAGACAACATTCAAATTCACGAGATTAAAAGACAATCATTGTTATCGACTCAGTAACAGCATTATAGGCTGAAATCGCTAACTTAGCAAATTAACTAAACAACATGAAAGCCTCTTCATCAGCTCCGATTAAAGCAATTCAACATGAATGTGAACAATGTAGTCAAGATAATCATGTTACTGCTGATTGTTTCTTGTTGCAACATAACAGTACGGAGCAACTCAACTACATGACACACAATTCGATCAAGGAGGAGAAACTAATCCTTACACAAACACATACAATCCTAGGTAGAGGAACCACCCAAAGTTTTCTTGGTCAAACAATGCGGAAATCAATTTAAAAATCAAAGACTGCCTAGATTTCAACCACCCAAAATTTTCTTGGTCAAACAATGTGGGAAATCAATTTTAAAATCAAAGACCACCTGAATTTCAACAAGATAAATCCAATGCTAATGACTCAAAATTAGACAAAATCATGGATAAGATAATGAGCATGGATGAGGCCCAGAAGAGGCTGGACAGTAAATTAGAACAAGTAGTTAAGAATCACGCCTCTTCTATTCATAATCTAGAAGTTCAAGTGGGCCACTGGCAAATGCATTGTCTACAAGAAGTGTGGGGAGTCTCCTGAGTAATACTGAAGCAAATCCATGGGAGAAACTCAAAGAAAACACACTTAAAAGTGAGAAGGAGCTCGAGCAACCAGCAATGAAACAAGTTGAAACCCACCAAGTAGAGGATAAAAAAAAAAGGATGAAGAAAAGAGTAAGAACCCTCTTTACATTGCCCCTCCGCCATACCCACTGAAGATTTCTTATCCTCAAAGATTACAAAAGAACAAACTGGATGAGTAATTTGCAAAGGAGAAGCTGAAGACATTGCAAATTAACTTATCTTTTTTTAGGCATTGGAACACATGCCCAAGTACGCTAAATTTTTAAAGGACATAGTATTAAACAAGCATACTTGGGAAGTCAATCAAATGGTAGCATTAACTGAGAGTTGTAGCTCCATCATCACTAGTCGCATGCCCTCCAAGCTGAAAGATCCAGGGAACTTTACAATACGCTATGTAGTTGGTGAATTTGAGTTCACAAAGTGCTTATGCGAATTAGGCGCAAATATAAATCTTATGCCTTTGTCGATCTTTATAAAATTAAGGCTAGGCGGGGTGAAGCCAACTTCAATGCTTATACAGTTGGCGAATCAATTCATAAAGAAATCGTTTGGTGTGGTGGAAGATGTGTTAGTAAAAGTAGATAAATTCATTATTCCTGTGGACTTTGTAGTGCTTAATTTTGAAAAAGATATGAATTGTTCACTAATTCTTGGACGGCCATTCATGAACACGGGGAGAGCAGTGAAAGTCGTTCATGACGGCAAGCTAATACTTCGAATAGGTGAGGATCAAGTGGAGTTTGATATGAATAGTCTTGAAAAATCCGAAAGAAAGTAGCTCTTGCATGAAGATCAATACAACAGATGAATATATCAAGGAGCACGAAGAAGGCTGCTTTGAAGAAGTTAGATATGAGGAAGTGGAGACAGACGATGAAGCTGAAAAGGCGAACGAAACTGAGTCTGAAGAAGAAGTTGAGATGGAGGAGTCGGGTATTCAAGTGCATAAAGACATACTTGTAAGAACTTAAGCACTCATACCACTCTCCACTTAAAAACCACCAAGTCTAGAGTTAAAGGCCTTACCCACACACCTTAGATATACCTTTCTAGGTGAGGACTGAACTCTACCCATCATTATTTCTAATCATCTGGATGGGGAGCAAGAGAATAAGGTGGTAAAAGTAATAAGAAATCGAATAACAGCCATGGGATGACAGATATCCGATATACGAGGTATAAGCTCGAACGTTGTTATTTGGAGTGGTTTGGATGGCTAACATTCTTGTTTTTTAAGTTATTACAAGTTACGGAAGCAAGCTTGGGGGTTGCATGAAGAAAAAACAAAGAAACGGGGCACGGTTGATGAATTTCAGCATGTCACAATCGTGCATGGCTGGGTGATTGTTCAGTCACAATCATGACATGCCTCCAACCATGCCAAGACGTGGGAAATAACCCACAAACCCTATTTTACCCCTCCTTCAACCCTAGTCCTTTATATTCACCTTTCTTCTCATTCTTTACACACTTTATCTCTCTAGAAGTTTTTAGCAGCCACTACAAATCTCTCTTATTTCTCTCTTCATCTACTTAGGATTTTTACTTCATTCTTGCATCTTTCAACTAGATTTACATTCTCCCAACACATATCTAGTGATTTCCACACAAATCTTACAACTTTAGAGTGATTTTTTACAAGATTTTGTTGTTCTTTTCCTTCTTCACGTTTTTGGGTGTGTTTGGTGTATTTTTGTTGTTCTTGGTTTATTTTGCAGGTTTATAATCGTTCATGGCGCCAAGAATCAAACAAAATGCTAAACGCTCACAATCGAAAGGAAAAAGCACAAGTAGGAGAGCAAGGTGTACGAAATAAGGCTACGGACTTTGGAGCAACTTTTTCCGATTTATTCAAAAGTTGAAAGTATGACTAAAAAACGTAGATTAATATTAATGGTTTAATATGTGATCTTATAAACCAACCGATCGTCATCCTTCTCATAAATTGAAGAAGTAGGAAAGAAAGGAATGTGTTCCAAAAAAGGTAATATCAATTGACATAAGATACTTGTTAAGATTAAGATAGTAGCATCGGTACCACTTTTACAGACAAGAATAGCCCAATAAAACACATTTTAAAGATTTAGGATCTAACTTAGTTACTTGAGAATGAACATTATAAACAAAACAAGTATTACCAAATATTTGGGGTGTAATAGTGAACAAAGGTTTAGTAGGAAAAAGAACAATATAAGGAATCTCACTACAAAGAACAAATAAAGGCATGTGGTTAATCAAAAAACATGTTGTGGAGACCACATTGGCCCAAAACTATTTAGAAACGTGCATTTGGCATAGGAGAGTTCTAGTGGTTTCAAGGAGATGTCAAAAAAAAAATTAGCCACACTGTTTTAAGATGGTATGTTAACATATAAGGATTGATGAAGAATGTCATTTTGAATCATTTGGGTTTGACACGATGAGAAAAAATATTCTTTGGCATTATGACATTAAATTGAATTTTCATTTTAGCAAAGAAAAGATGAAAAATTAATTCAAAACATTTCTACATTAAATAAAGTCAAGTCACATGAGAGAAATCATCAAATGAACCCTAAATATAATAATGAACTAACTCAAAAGGAAAACTAACTCGTTTAGTGACTCAAGGGAATAAAGGCAGACGATGATGTTTGGTAACTAAGCAAGATATATTATGAAACTGAGGACATAGGGAGTTAAAACAATGGGTCTTGACACTTGGATGCCTAGAATGTAAAGACCTCTTGATTCAAGTCCTATAACAATAATTTTCTTCTCCATAAGATCCTAAAAAAGACAATGATTAGAAGAAAAAAAATAAGATACAACAATTTAAGACACGAGTGAATTTACTCACTTCTATTAAATTAAAAGAAAATCCTAGTAGGTTCAAGACAGAGGATAGAAAAGTAATCGAGTGGGATTAATAGTTCTAGAACCAAGAAAAGGAAGTAGATCCATGAGCTAAAATAACATGGGAAGGAGATGAGTGTTTCTAAAGAATAAAAAAAAGACTAGAATTCATATGATCTGAGGCACCGAAATCAATAACCCATTATGAGGAAGAGGAAAGAGGACATGTAGGTGTGTTACTTTAATCAACAATAGCAATGATAGGGTGAGATAAACTTTTTAATGATTCTCAATACTAAGTGAATTTAGCAAATTCATCTACAAAAATTGAAATTTTCTTCTTGAGGGATGAGCTAGATATAGCAGTAGTAGCTACAACATAAGCTGAATGTGACTTTTGATATTTGTTTGTAGCTTATGGCAAGTGTGTTTGGTATGGTCTGACTCATGATAATAACGAAAAACAACTCCTACATCCTAACTCCTATTGTCCCAAGTGTATGTCCCTTCTCGTTGGTTGTTATTCTTAATATATGACTTCTCAGTATCAAATCCATTATTCCGACTAACAAGGGCACTAGAAATTTGAAAATTTAACAAAAGCACTGATATACGTGCAAAGTATTCGAGTAAAGGCCTCATACAGGGAGGAAATCTCATCAAAATAATCTATTTAAAAACTGCCTAAAATTTGTCAAAATACTTAGTTCGTCATTCTGATTAAAGTGCTAGGAGTATTAGTAAGACCAAGTGGCATTAGTAACCATTTGCAAAGCCCCTTAGTTTTAAAGGTCTTTTTCCATTCATCCTACGGCCAATTCTAATATGAAAGCACTTACTTCATAAGTTTATCTTTGTAAAAATAGTTGCTCTAATGAACATATTTAATATTTCATCAAGACAAGGGAACGGAACCTATATCTTATTGTGATCTTTGTTTTCACAAAACAATCAATGCACATCAACTTCCTTTTTAGGAGACAATAATGTAGGACCTACACAGTTATTTTTTCTAGCAACTCTTTTGCTTGCCTCTTTAAGTGATATGTTGGAAATTTTGGTAAAGTAGACCCTGAACTAGGTCAATAGCATACTAAATGTCTCGTAAATGAGGTAATTATAGAACATCAAGTGTAAGGTCTGAAAGATCAGCCAATAGCTTACTTATCTAGCCATTGAAAGTGTATTTCAATATTTGTTTTAATGACTTCTCTCATCACCATTGTAAAAATAAAACAACTTCAAACTCTTTATTTTAAAGCTATTACAAGGCACTTTCTTAGTATTCATGGCTACCTTGTCACTTTCATTTTTTTTTCTCTATTCTTTCCACCTTCGTAGGCTTTAGATTATTCTCTTTCCATGGAACATAAAATTCTAAGTATTAATCTTATAAAAAATATTGCATATTGTTGGAGATATTGTGACTGTTAGAGATATCGTTACTATTTTCTAGGAATCATGTGAGAAATAATACTGGAGAAGAGAGAAAAGAAACACTGCAACTATTTCTGCTTATTTGTATGTGAATACAAGAGCAGTACCAGAATTTATAGAAGTATTCTGGTAGGAGAAATCCCAAAATATTTGGGATAACAATCAACAGTTTAAAATTGAATAACTACTATAATATTCTATCCTTTAAGATAAGATTGGTCAACCCAATCTTTATTTAAACTTATCCTAATAATGAAATCTCCTTCATCTAGAGATGGAAGGATCTTTGACAACCTCTTTTGAAATGACATTCAAAATCATTTATAATCTCCACAAAGTTCACCAACAGTATCATTTATTTGAGGTGCTGGTCAGAGGGGAAAATCTTCCTACGTCTCAATTACAATGTTGAATTCAATCTCTGTTCTCAATTTTTGGTTTTGGAAAAGGTGTTACAGCTTTCCTGTTTTTTCTTGCTTGATAGGCACTCACATGCTACCAACTACTTCATGCTCTTGTGCGACGAAAAAATGTTTGTATTCACCTTGTTGAGCTGGTCAGTAGCATACTTTTTCTTTTCTATAATTACTTCACCATTATCATTTATGGTTCATTTCAATGTTACTTAGCCTCACAATTTTAGGGTTTTCTATCCTTATTTCTCTTTATACTGTATTCTAACTTTCATGATCCATGTAGAATGGTGACATTCTTGTTTTTGTTAAAGAAATCTCCTCCCATTCCTCAGATTCTTGAGTCAAGATGGACAAAAAATTTATTTGACAAAGGTATCTTCCAGAGAAATTTATGTAAGACTTTTTCTTGTGGATATTTTTATACAGGATTCATGGTGTGAACTAAGAAATGCTTTTGCGAATCAGAAAGCATTGTTCTTGTTGAATTCTGCTAATCAGGTAGCGATTTAGAATATCTGGCATATCATTTTTTGTCTTTGCTGATGTTTTGACCATAATTTTATCATTATATCTCAGCGTTCACTGGCTCAAACCCTTGTTATTTCGGCTTATGGAATGAGAAACTCAGAGGCATCCAATCAGTGAGTCTGTTGAATTTTCCTTGTCATTGTAGCTTTTGCAGTCTAATGTCTCCTTACTTCTGATAAAGGTACGTAAGGGATCTCATGGCGGATATGACAAAGTATCTTCTGGAATTGACTAACAAAAGTGACCTCAAACATGTTGCACAACAGCCAGATGTCATTCTATCGGTAAGGACATGAAGCTTTATATCATTTGATTAACTTCAGTTGTTGTTTTACCATCATAACATAGAGCAAATATCGTAGGTGAGTTGCTTATTGGAACGGCTACGTGGAGCTGCCAGTGCCACAGAACCTCGAACTCAGAGGGCTCTTTGTGAGATGGGATTTTCTGTCATGAATCCTATTCTAACTCTTCTTGAAGTCTACAAACATGAGGTACCACTGCATATTATAGACTCTTATCATTTGTAAATTTGCTTTTACAACATTAACTTGAAACAATGGCCCTATTCCCCAACTTTCAACATCAGTTTCACCTGCTTTAATGTCTGAAAATTCAGAGTTGCATGATGATTAATTGGTCTCACATGAGGCGTCATTAAGAGTTATATTGACGGTAACACTCTTGTTCCTCTTAAATTTGACAAAAGTTGTCATACACTGCTTTATTGTTGTCTACAAGGAATCAGTGACAACAATTTTACTGATTAAGCATTTTGGGCCAGATTCCACTTTTTTGAAATTTTAATTGTACTTCCTAATTCTTGCATGTAGCTCGTTTTTTGGTAGATAATAGACCAATTGTTTTTTAAATACTAATCATTTGAAATTGTTTAGTCTGCAGTTGTTTATATGCTACTTAAATTTGTTGTCAATTGGGTGGATGGACAAATTTCCTACCTAGAGGCTCAAGAAACTGCTGCAGTTATTAAGTTCTGCACGAGCTTGCTTCAGCTTTATTCATCCCACAATATTGGCAAGGCAAGTTTTCTGCACTAGGAAGGCATGTAATCTCATGTTCTAAGACCTGCATCATTAGTGGCTTCTTGTCATTATAATCCAGGTTACTGAGTCTATAGAGTTTTGATGGGGCCCCATCAGTTGTGTCACTTAAAAATCATTCCTGTTCTCGATATAACTTTTTTCACTGTTCAGATATCATTAAGTCTTTCCAGCAGCTTACTGAGTGAGGCAAAAACTGAGAAGTACAAGGACTTACGGGCTCTTCTTCAACTTCTTTCAAATCTTTGTTCAAAAGATCTGGTACCATTTCCTCCATTTGCAGTGCAAATGATGTGTTGACTGTTCTGTAGCTTATTGAATAATAATATCTATTTCAGGTTGATTTCTCATCAGATTCCATAGAGGCACAGGGCACAAATATCTCCGAGGTAAATTTGTTGTAAAATGTGCATGCATAGATCAGTTAATTGGTTTTTAATATACTTATTCTGCAGGTCATTTACTTCGGTCTTCATATAGTTACCCCTCTTATTTCTTTGGAGCTATTGAAATACCCCAAGCTTTGCCACGATGTAAGAGCTTCTCTATTTTAAGCGAGACAAAATGCTTGTATTTATGTGAAATTGATAAATGGGCTGTGATTCTCCAGTACTTCTCATTGCTATCACATATGTTGGAGGTTTATCCTGAAACAGTAGCACAACTAAGTCATGAAGCTTTTGCTCATGTTCTGGGAACTTTAGACTATGGTCTTCATCAACAGGTAGATGGCTATCCTTATTCTCTCTCAGTCTACTTTCCTCTTAGAAATACTGAATGTTCTGTAATTCCCTTACTTGGAAGAACTTATCCATGCATAAGCTGATGCGAGTATGCTCATTGGGGCTTCTGTATTTGCGTGATTATTTTTTATTTAACAAAAAACTTGAACCAAAGTGTATGCATCCCTTTAATGTGCTTTTGAATGGCAAGAATTTGGTAAAATCTCTATGTAATATGTATGTTTGGGTCCTTGAGATTTGTGGCTAATCTATTTACACATTGCACTTTTATGGTACAGGACACAGAAGTAGTTAATATGTGCCTAAAAGCTCTAAAGGCTCTTGCCTGTTACCACTTCAAGGAGACAGGTGCAGGCAGGATAGGATTAGGTGCACATTCTACTGGTGTTGAAGACACTCGTGGCAATTTGCAGGAAGGTGTTTTTTGTCGCTTCCTTAAGTTGCTACTGCAGTTACTTCTTTTTGAGGACTACAGGTAATTGGTCTAATTTTTCATGGAGTGAATTTCCTTGTTACCAATATTCAGCTTCATAAAAGATCTACTTTCCACTTTATATGTTGATTCTCCTTCTACTGCCACTGCCATTTATGTTATCTTACTCTTAAGGTCGTTTCTTTTTGGTTCCAGTCCTGATCTGGTCAGTCCTGCAGCAGATGCCCTTTTCCCCTTGATTCTTTGTGAACAAGTTGTATTCCAGGTAATTTTTGTGAGCTTTTCCAGTTTTGTTATGATTCTACCACTCACCCTGTAGCGTTGAGTAGGTTTTGAGTTTAAAAAATGAGAATCAAATTAGTGCTCAAAGAATGATGTTTTACTAATCTCATACGAATAGCTCTCTAAATGTATTGCATAGCTTGAGGAGGGGCAGTTTTCTGGTTGTGGTTCAAGTGGTCAAGGTCATTGATGACTTAATTTTGATGGTAATCTTTGTGTGGAATTTTAGCATCTTGATACTCCATTGGAGCATGCCTACCTCTTGACATAAATCTACTATGACACTCAGAATTAATTGAAGACATTGAAAAGTTAAAAACAATGGAGAATTGAATGTCAGACTCATGTCCGATGAACAATGTGAATGTGTAAATGTGAATGTGACTGAATTGAATTGAATGTGTATGTGATACGTGCATGTCACGACGTGAATATGCATGTACAAATAAAGGAGTTGTGACCAATGAGTACTAACGCGGATGTGGAGCTTTAAGCTCGTGGGA
>JANIMX020000106.1:861556-875517 GCA_024582655.2 Erythroxylum kunthianum
ATTACATCTATCTAGGAATGATACAAAGGGAAGGTTACTCCTTTGTGACTGGAAAGTCACAGGTTCAAGTCACAGAAACAACATATTTGTAAAAAATACAAGGGGAAGGCTGAGTACAATTGATGTCCCTCACCTGACCCTCGCAAAGCCAAAAAATTTGGTTTATTATGGTGTGTTGTGTTTAGGAATAATACATCCATATCAACAAATATCTCCACTATCTTCAGATAATCCTCTCATATGATCTTCATTTTTTAGAGCTGATATTTATTCGTTGTGATTTTATCCTTCACATCATCCAAGATCTCCCCACGATATCTATCCGTTGATGGTGAGTCATCCAAGCTTAAAGTCTTTCATAGCATACTAGTCTAACTCAATGCTTCTCATATCAAGCGCATTAGCCATGGTTCATTCATTTGAGCATATATTAAGTCCTCAGTCCATAACTTAGCCTTAGCCAAATTGGTCCATATAGAGTCTGAAACTCTAACAAAACTTGCACCATGCCTGATTTAACTTGCTAAGTTACCTTAGGCTTTCGCATGCCACCATTACGCGTGATCTAGCTAGCCTTTGACCCAGCTAGCTGTGAAGTACTTTCATATGCTAAGGCGCTAACAACTTGTCACATTTTTTTATGAAGTTATGCAAGTACAAGGTTTGTGTTTTAGCCTTATTTTTCAGGAGAAATAAACAATCGAAATTCATTCAACGTATGTAATTTATAGGTAGACTAACCAGCAAACACTAAAAGTTTGACTCAGATTTTCTACGAGAAGTTTGAACTACCTGGCATTGTAAAAGGGAAATAGGCTACTACTGAACTGACGAACACTACTTACAACCTATCACTAACCCCTGTTTCTGTGTGCAACAGAAATCATGCAAGTTTTCACCTTGATAGCCTTGTTAGTTCCCAAAATATTGGAATTTTAAAATTCAAGTCACTACAGGCTTTTTATGCTAGCATACAAGTGCAATGAAAGAAATTCTTTATGAGAATCCGAGTGTTCCCTTGAGCATTTTGCACTTATTTGTTGACAAGAAAAGAAAAACAATCTATAGAAGGCCCGAGTCACAATCCGCGTAAAGTCGTATAGTGTCATTTCATCAAATATTTCACAATCCCAGATGAATGCTTGGGGAATTGACAGACACACATCAAATCTCCATAAGTCATCAGATCTGGAAACAAAATATAGCGAGTTTTCATGAAAAGACACAAGAAGGTGACAAAGCCACTCCACGTTGTGCCTTGAATCACAAAAGAGTAATCATTGTTGGTATTCATCATGGTCTCAGAGATGTGCAGAACAGAAAGCAGCACGTGGAGAGAATTCAAGGCAGCAATTCTAGAAGCTATTAGGGTACACAGTAAGCGAAGAGGATGATACAGGCTTCTATCCCAAACCCAGCTTTATCACAAAAACAAAACCAATCTCAGAATTAGCTTCTATTTTCTTCTTCCAATTTATACAATTTTCAAAATGTCTTAATTAAATGGACCTCAAGTTTCCTCTCTTTGCAACAGTGGAGTGCCTATAACCCAAATAATTTGTTCTGTAACCGGAAATCCAAGTGTCATACTTTTGCACCGAGGAAGGACTGCAAAATCAAAAAAAGAAAAGAAAAACGAAGGGTTAGCAATAGATTTTCATGCTTAGCGGAAAGATGTGCCAACATAAAAAAAGCAGGTATTAGTAATCATTGTTATTGGAGTCCTTTGAAATATATAAATCCAATGGCAGAAATTGTTCAGTTTAAAGCTTAGAGCGAAATAGAAGTTGAATCTGCTACTACAAAGACTAATGCGTAGGTTGACAAGTTTGTTGTCCTAATAACATAATGAGAAATTGCAAACACAAACTCTTATTCCCGCTGTTCACCAATATAGTAACTTCCTGAAACCACAAGGATCCAAAGTTTGGGAAGACCAAAAAGGAAAAAGAAAAAGAAAACATGTCCAAGAACAAGGAACTGTTGACTAAGGACCACACTCCCAGGACATTATAGAGTTGATAACCATAAGAGTGGCTATATACTGGATATGGTTTTATTTCTCTGAATGTTAACCACTGACTAGACCACTCTGGACTGCAAAAACTTGAGAACACAAGTATCTAATACGTGCTTATGTTAACCACTGACTAGATCACTCTGGACTGCAAAAACTTGGGAACATAAGTATCTAATACATGCTTTGATGCTTATTTGCAAATCCAAGCTTTCAACAGGCCCCAAATACATAAATCAGCGGCTACAAACACAAAGCTTTCTTGTTTTGATTCTACTGTTGCTCCATGAGAAGACCTGCTGATTCCATTTTGTATCAACCATGCAGTAGTATCTTTCGGGTGGGTAGGATAACCTAAAATTCATTCTAGAGTACAAATAAGTGTTAAACATTTAGACCCTTTTGGATTTAATTAATCTCCGCCTCCCCAGATGACTAAAATGGAATTTTCATTGACTCCATAAGGTAAAAATTTAATAGCATTGTTTAAATAGGCTCTGATACCATGTAAAGTTAAAATAAAGGAGGAGGAAGTAAAAAAAGGATGTATGCAAGGATTAATAATACAGAATATGCTCTTAAACAAACATTTTTAATGATCTCACTTAAAACGTAATCCCTCATCATACTGTTCCTCCTATTCTACATTCCATTTCAACTTTTATGTGCCATGCAGTGTCTGGAACTTCAGAAGAACTTTCTTTTCTGAATTTTATAAACAAACAAGATCCATGTTACATCAACCCAGTATGTCAAGAAACTTATGACCTATTTGAAGTAAAGATGGGAACACAGGAAAGATGTCAATTTGTCAAGTTTTTTGAATCATAGAGTAAACAATGACTACTAATTGGATATCTTATCTAGAAACATATGGATTAGGCATCAGATGTTCTGAAGTCAAGTCCAAAATTAAGTACTCTGTACACATTAGCTTGAGGAAAATGGTTATCGCAAATGGAGAAATAGACACTCTCCCACTGATAAGGGAAATATAAACACATCTCTGCCCATTTTCTACCAAAAAATTACACAAAAGTTTAATTCTGGAAAAAATTTCATATAAATATTGTTTAATTGTGATCAATTAGAAAGGCTGAAATTCAAGCCCAGGCCAAAAGTGAATATGTGTTGACGTTCTGCAACTTAACAAGTAACAACAACCGCCAAAAGGCATTCAAGGAATATAGTAGTGAACTTTCACTGATTAAACAACATTTTCTTTTTAAAGTTGAGTATGTACCTTGACTCCTGCAGGGGAGTTTCCAGGCTTAGCAGTAGTTGTGCTCCCAAAGACAACTCCTGTGGAAGGGTTTCCAGGTTTTGTGGTAGTTGTAGTCCCAAACAATTTTGACTTTTTATCAGCAGGCTTTAATATTTGGAAAGAACACATTAATGTTTCATCCACACTCATCATGGCACCAGCATTATCAAACTCTCCACAATAATTTGGGGCTGAAAATATAGTCACAAGTTGTCGGTTGGCAAAGAACTCATATCCATCCTCCACAACCTATAACAATGAAACAGCTAGGACAAAAATTATGTGACAAAAACTACAATGTCAAAAGGTATCATGTGAAACAATACAAATGGTTCTGCACAGACTACACAAATAGAACCAATACTGTAGCAGAAGTCCTAAAATATAAGAGAAAATATATCACAGATATGACTATCCCTGAAAGGATCCACATAGTGCTCCAGATTGTTTATTCTCTACAATCTTACAAGTACATTTAAAGAACATCAATTTATCTAAAAGACTGAATAAAACAAAATACTGAAATAGATAGCTGAGCAGGCAAACCTGATGGGCACGACAAATCAGATCCAAATCATGCTTCTGAAGAAACTCTGACACTTTGTCAGGACCGAAAGTGTATGAGACTCCCCTGTCATTCATCCCCCAACCTTGAACATCTTTACTGGGATCTGACCAAAGAAGATCGCAGAGCAAACCAGTGTCTGGTACATCAGTAGGGCGTTGCAGGTTCTTAATCTGATCCAAACTATGCAGGTCTGGAGAAAGACCCCCATGCATGCAAAGAATCTTCTCATCAATTAAAGCTGCCACTGGCAGGCAATTAAAACATTCCGTGAATGTCTTCCATAGCCTAACATTAAATCTTCTCTTACACTCATCATAGAAACCATATATACGATTTATGGAAGCACATTCGTGGTTTCCCCTCAAGAGGAAGAAGTTCTCGGGATATTTTATCTTGTAAGCAAGAAGAAGGCATATAGTTTCCAGACTTTGCTTGCCTCGATCCACATAATCCCCCAAAAACAAATAGTTTGCATGTGGAGGAAATCCACCATATTCAAACAGCCTTAGAAGATCAGAATATTGACCATGAATGTCACCTGTGAGTTTTCACCAAAGAACATCAAGACAGGAAAAAGTTTCATCCACTAAAATATTTATATAGAAGATCCAGAAGCAAGAATGTGATACAGGAAAGATAAGATATGATTCATGCCATAGACAAAGAAGCCAACATGCAGTAAGAACCAAAAAATAAAAGATGGCCTTAAAAAATAAAATTCAAATTCAAGTTTCAAACCAGGTTTGAACTAATTTAATCACATAAATGCTCAGCCAATGAAGCACAAACCAACAAGAGGATTCCCACACAATCACCAGAAATGCACTCATTATGCACAAAGATGCTTAAAATGAAAATTCTTTCTAAACCTACAATGCAATACATCAAGAACATCTATAAGGGTAATTACTGTAAATACAAAAGAAGATATCTAGTTCATTTTGTACTCTCCAACTTATTCACATATTTTCAACAAAATTATCACTTATATTCCTCAAAACGCATACTAAGGTATTAAAATTTATCACAATGTTTCCCGATTATAAGCACATCAAAATGAACTTGGACATTTTTAGGACATTAACACCATCTCTCACCAGCCATTTCACCATTCAAAAGGCATGCTAACTATGCTTTTATACATACTTCTTCTGTAGATCTACCCTAAACATGGTTGCACACTCAATCATGCATAATGTACACTGCTCTTATGTTGTACGGTAACCTTTAGAATAAGCAATCTAGTAAAATAAAACCTAAACAGTTCAAGTTAAGTCAAATAATGGACCTCCTTCTGAAAGCTCAGTATCACAAGAATAAACCAAACTAATAATTAACACATTCCAGGGTTGCAACGTGTAGCACTTAATCATACCACTGATAAGTGATATAAGAATTTTAGTACAAAAGAAAGCCACATTGGACACAACAAAGATTCTTACCAAGCATGAACATGCCACAGAAACCAATCTAAAGTTTTGATATTGAGGCAGATTCTTCGCATTGAATTATTGACTTTATGATGCATAAAATTACCGAAAATTTTACCCCATCCCAAGAAGAATTTTTTTGAAGTTGTCATAGGTAAGTTAAGAAATAGAAAAATGGACAAGCAAAAACTACAGAGCCAATATATCCACACAAACTTGTATTAAGAACCAAAAAAAAACAAGATTGTCCTGGAAACTATTGATGATAATTGAAGTAAGCAAAGTGGTAACACGATACAAATCTTAACGAGATCATTTCATAATTTTCAAGCACAAAACTTAACGGATGAATTTGAAATTAAGAAATGCCAATTATAAATGTAAGAAAATAATATATAAAGGAAAAAGAATCAGGATGAAAAAGTTCTTGTGTATGAAAAGAAGTGCATAAAAATTATACTGCATTCAACACAAAATCGAACTTGTAAAGTACATCATAAGTGGGTCATATGTGTGAATATATCGACCACAGCATAGAACAAAATAGTCTAAAGTTTCCCTACATCAACCCGTGTCTAACAAATAACCTCAGAACAGACCAAATAATCAATATAATGCACGCAAGAAGGTCATAGTCACCCATTTGTGAGTCAACAAAACAATATCAAACGAAAAGATGAATTCTAAGGCCTAGGTTCACAACATCAATGCCAAGAAAGAAACTATATGACATAGAACACAACATCATTAAAACAGGAGTATGAATGAAAGGTACTCCAACTAGAGTTGCAAGACTACTCCCAAGACACAAGTAAAGACCATCAAAACCCTAATGCATAGTGCCATAAATATGAAAGGGTCCACCAAAACAAAGAAGTTGATGAATTTAAAAGAAGACCCACAGTTAATATTCCAAGTATACTTGCTAAAAGTTAGAGTACGGTAGGCAACATAGACATTGTAATTCATTGATACTCAACTATAATCATGACTAACAACCATATTCCAACTTGAGTAGTTCATACTCATAGCATGGACAACCAAATGCCAATGTTAAGACAAGCGGCATGATACTCAACAAAGTGCACCTACATTGTTCACTTGGATCCAGTTTACATTGGCTAAACATCTAATCTAATACTTTTTACACAGAGCACTTCAGCAACAGACACATCTGCAAAAGTCCAACTTCAGGAGGTACAAAACCAAGGCTCGATTTTCATTAGGAAGAATTAAGTTCATCCAGCAGTCATTAAAGCCACTCTAATTCATGCAATGAAAACAAACTGAAGCATATGCAAAAACAATATTGCCAGATTTAATATTAATAAGCAAGGGGCAAACATTTTAAAATTCCACCCCCATACACAAACGAAATCTAAAAACATAAGGTAAGAAACTGACTTCAGACCACCGCAAACTTAACGTGCATATAAGAAAAACCCAAGCTTGGTTCCTATAGCTGACTGTGAACCATCCAAGAAAGCAATAAGCCCAGGTGTTGAAAAGCCAATAATTTTTCAGAAAATAAAAATCCCCATGTGTATGTAAACAGCAGAGCCAAAAAAGCACGAACCTTTTATCAAACTTCAAGGCAAAACAAGAACAACCAACAAAACCCTATCGATCACAAGCAGCAAAAACAGATATTCATAAATGGTTTAAAAAGAAAAAAATACCACATATCTTGATGGGTGCTTCGAGCTCCAACAAATTGGGCTGTTGCAAGAAAATCTCTCGGGACACAACACACAACTGACGGATCTCGGGCTCGGACAACTGAACCTGCTTTCCGGGTCTGCCACGAACCTCAAGAAGCCGCTTGATAATATCATCAAGAACAGCTTGGTCCATTTTTTCCAGTATCTCTTATCGTTTTTTTCTTTTTCCCGGTCTCCGAAAAATCAAAACTTTGAAACCCAGAGAAAAGTCAACGGCGTGTCTTTTCTCTGTGTCTAAGAATTGGGTCTATGAACTGCAATTGGGGGATGGTTGAAAGGGCAAAGGTGGAGATGGTGAGAAGAGGAAGTGAGCGAACAAAAACATGCCCCTGGTAATGGAGAAGAAGTGGAGGGTTGAGGTGGATGAGAGTGTCGTTTTTCTCGAGGAAAGGGTGTCGTTTTGGGACGGTTTCACCCGAATGTGAGACTGAGGATGAGTTGCAAATTGGATGACCTCAAAGACTAGTGTAGTGCTTCATAAAATATAACTTATTTTAATTTTTCTGGTTTTTGGTTTCAATGAAAAGAAGCATAACAACTATAGCACACAATATTTATAGGATTAATCCTCAAATACGCTAAATCCTTTGTTTGATGTCTCCTCCACTAAAATCAGAACATAGGATTTTAAGGTAAAAACTAGAGATTTCTTAAAATATGCTGCAACACATTTTGCTTGTAGAGCCATTTGGATGGCTTTTATTTTGTGGAATCAATTGTATCTAGTGGAAGTGGAACCCATGAAGACAACCTTTAACATGGGGTCCACGAAGGCTTGTGTTCTATTAATGAAAGAAAAATGTCTATTTCCACGTTCTCCTTTCATTAATGGCAATATCCAGGCCAACTCATTTGCTTATTCATGGTACATTTTTTGTGACAAAATTTGGAATAACAATAAAATTCTCTCCATTGAACATATTTCTTAAGTAGTAATCAGCTGGCTTCTTAATTAAATATATTTCTTACAACCTTACAAGTCAGCAACTGTAATTTGTCTCGGCTTTCTTGATTCCACACAAGTAAAGAAATCACTTGATCCGTAGGATTACTAGCTTAGCTTTTTTCAAGTCATACTTTTTAGTTTTTCAAACTTCACTGGGAAATCTACGCAAGTTCTTGTCGGATTCCGAACGCCTAGCGAACACCGGGGAGAAACCAGAAGATACCCACTTGGAACATGAGAAGAGGAGGAGGAGGAGGAAGGAGCCATGGAAACTACACGAACCCTTGCCTAACTATGCATCAGCCATGGGCTTCTCTGCTTGTCTATGGGATCAAGCGCATCGAAGGCAGGTCCTGGCCTGCTCCAATTCGAGGTATTTTTTAATTTCCCACTTTTAACTCTTACGTTTGGCGCGAATAATCGATCCCCAGTTGCGTTTTGTGTCATCAAACGTCCCAAGGTGGAATCTTTATTGGTTAATATTGATAAACAGTTGGTCTTTTTCTTTGTTCTGGGTGTGGGGTTTGGCTTTTAGGATTTGTGGAGTTTTAAGTGATTGATCGGTTGAGTGCTGTTAATGGGAGTCTTGTATTACACATGATTTCCTGTTGTTGGGATTTCAGATGGATTCTTATGTATTCTTAACGTTACCTCAAAACATAGTAAGATGGTCTGTAGTCTTATCTGTTGTGGTTGAGTGGTGTGCTTTGTTTTCTGACAATGGGAGCTTTAAGTGCCGTCGATGGAGCCCTAATTAAGCCTAGAACCGTGGACGATAGAGAGACATTTGTTTATCCTTTTTGTTTTTTTTTTTTTGGTGAACAAATTTGGTTTCTGCTGGACGTGAGGACCTTATTTATGGTAAAATTTTGAAAATATGTACGGTAAGCTGATCCTGTAAACTATATCGAATCAATTCTTCATATTTTGCTATTCTAGAATGTCCAATTATAATTGATCCATGAAAATGGGGAAGAAGACAGAAGGTAGCTACAAGTGCACCAGACTATTACAGTCCAATCATGTACGTATTATCACTGATATTAGGCCACAATATTGGTTTTTATGTTTTAAATTCACTAATGCCTAGACTACATATACTGCCATTTACCAGTCATTTGTGGGTGATTCAGGGGCTTAATGATAAAACTGACTTACCAATTTTACTCATTTTTCTGCTAGAACTCCACAAATAACAACTCGTTACGGAGAAGCAATTCTTACATCTGATGTTATGGCTTCTGATTGTTGGAACTTTCTTTTCCTTATTGTTAAAGATCTTATTAAGTAATTTTGTTTTGAAGGTCGACTTTGGATCCATGCTGCTAGCAAAATTCCGGAGGAAGGTACAATCAAAGCAATGGAAGACTTCTACAGGGAAATTTATGCGGTGAATGGAATAAGTGATGTTGCATTTCCCGAGCATTATCCTGTTTCAAGACTTTTAGGTATTTAGCATGTATTACCTTGATATTAAATGGTTCCTTGAGCTGCTAACTTATAGTTTATTTTTAAATTTTCACCGTTGCAACTTAAGGAGACTTTGAATTTTTATTGGATTATTCTTCAAGTAGTATTTCTTATTTTTCTCTGTCATTCCAATGTCTGATGATGTATGATGTCCACTTGTAACCTAGGCTGTGTTGAAGTGGTTGGTTGTGTTAAATGTGAAGAACTGGTTAGCTGGGAGGCAGTACCCGAAGGGGTGGGTAACCTAGATTCTTGGACCTTATTTACACCACATACAGTAAAAGGTTTATTTTGTACGTGTTGTTGAGTAATATAGAGCAGATTTTTTGCTACAGGTGAGGTTAGAAGGGCAAACGGACTATTGCTGGCTTTGTGAACAGCCTCAGGTGCACATGCTCATAGTTGATATTTGTATAGAAGTTTAATCTTTGTGTTGATCATGTGTTTCTTCCCTTGAATGCAGAAATTGCTTATTCCATTTGAGATGCGGGGCTATCAAGGTGTTTATAACTTGGAAAAAAAGGTACATTGTGATGCAAAACTTTGGTATCCCTCTCTCTGCATCCCTGAAGTCTTGTGTGTGTTGACATAATTCATGCAACATATTTCTCAGATATATGAAGCTGCATTTAGAGGTCTTGTTCCTGTTCAAGGGCCAATGCTGATAACATTTCCTCTTCCAAATCCTCGAGATCCTTTCTCTTTAAAACCTGGGTCCCTTTTGACACATTCTCCTGAGATTAAAGGATTGAATTTGGAGAAATCTTCAAGTCTAACTGTCGCCATTGCTGGTGCACGTGAAGCAGCAACACAGTTTAACAAGAAAGAGAAAAATTACATACCAGATAAACAGAGCAGCTATTCCACTTTAAAGAATAGCAATCAGCGAATAACATCTATGGAAGATGATCAAAGTTCACCTAGTATCTCTTTTGAAGGTGCTATCCAGGAGCCTTCAGTGTCAAATGATCCAGAACAACAGATTAACAATGATTCTGATGTGAGCACTGCCAGTGGCCACAGAAGAACTAGGGAAGATCTGAGACAGCTTCCTGCATCTCATGCTAAGGTACAGGGGTATAAAATTTCCTTGACCTATAAATTTTATTACTGAAGTAACTTAGTTTGTAGTAATCATTAAAATATGCAATTTGTAATTTAACGGATGGGCCATACATTGAAAATATAGCAATTTCAAGTATAAAGCCAACGTTTGTTTACTCGTTGCATTTATAAGATCTTTGGAATGGCTGTGAAAGGATCTGGTAGAGACAAAAACCAACTGCTGTTTCTCATAGACAACTTCACCTGAAGTGTTTACATATGTCCACATATGAAATTTAACGATGCTCTATAACTTCATGGAGATAAACATTTAAAGTTGCTTAAGACTAAAAACAGATAATGGTAGGGGATAAAGGGATGGTCGAATGCGTGTATATATATATATATGATCATGAAGGGATAATTTAGCTCGTACTGGTCAGATTTTCAGATTGGTTAGTTTCTGATCATGTGGTTTCTACTGTGTGCAACATGAATGTAGTTGCCGTATATATATATATATATATGATCGTGAAGAGATAATTTAGCTCGTACTGGTCAGATTTTCAGATTGGTTAGTTTCTAATCATGTGGTTTCTGCTGTGTGCAACATTAATGTAGTTGCCGGTGATTGATTTTCATTTGAACTCATTTTTCTTGTATTTGATGCAATAAAATTTACTTGGTAACGAATGAAATATAGTTGAAGGAAATTAAGGTTGCATTGGATTGTGAAATTGGAATTATGAGTATTGGTTCTAGATTTTCAGTAGTTTAACCAAATATATATCATTTGGAATAAGTAGATAAAGATGGAGTATTTCTATCTTCAATTGATGAGCAAATGTTGGAGTTGGGCTATTCCTTCTTAGTTCCAAATGCAGTACGAGGAAACTAGAAAAAAGAAAAGGCTAGTTTATGTGAAATTGCCATGTGAACAACACTTGCTTTCTTGTTTCTTTGATGTGATTTCAGTTGTTTTCTGAATGTGTAGATTTTTGCAGCGGCGGTTAGAGGGTTGAAGCCATCGTGAATTTCTGATTATAAAGGCATTTTGGAAAATCTGGAGATTCAAGTCAGCTAGCAAGCGGTTGAGCCCCGAATTCTAGCTTTACTTTGATTTCTAGTCATGTGCATTTTGTAAACTGCCATTGCATGGTTAAGAAACAATTTGTTTTAAGTTGAGCTTACACTTACACCTGTTGTTTTGTTTATTACTTACTTTATAATAACTATGCGCTCCCCTCCACGTCCACGTCCACGTCCACGTCCGGTCAACTAATTAATGATTATTGGCACTCTGAACAAAATTACAAGTTTTTAATATTATAGATAAGTTGGTATACAATAAAATTCCAAATCAAACAATTTCTTTTTTCTGTTTTGTCATAAAACAAGTAGTTTTATTGTTATACATGACAAAATGAATCATACAAAATATGCGGATTTGGTGTTTCAGATATAGCTAGAAGTTCCTCCAAGTACTCAACCCCTAAGTCCTCTAACACCACCCTATCCCTATCCTTCTCTTTCTTGTTTTTGCTCTCCGCTTTCCTCTTCATTGAATGCCTCTTCTTAAGGGCTAAAACTGGCGAACATCCCTCCTTGAAGCTACACTTCAATTCTTGAAGAGACTCGTCAACTTTCTGTGCAGGAAAATTCAGCACTGCCATGGATCCTCTCATGGCAAATGCTGCTTGATCATACGCTAAAGCTGCAGCTTCCGCTGTATCAAATGTTCCAAGCCAAACCCTCACACCGTTTCTCGTCGAATCTCTTATCTCCGCCGCATACTTCCCCCATGGTCGCTTTCTAACACCTCTGTACACAATTTCCTGAGTGGGTTCTACTTCGTCTTGAGAGCCATTTTCATGTAAGCTCACCTCAACGTAATTAGGACTAGTTGCCGTACCAAATGAGCTGATCGGAGCTTCGTTGAGGACTCCAAGGAGAATCATTTCTTCAGAGTCATTTTCGTTGAAGGGAAGTGGTTGTTGTGAGTTATAAAAGAAAGAACCAGAAGAGGATAAGGAAGAAGAAGATTCGGGAGAGAACTGGGAGTAATTGTAATGGAAAAGAGAAGAATAATCCATTGAAATGGTGTTCGAACTTTGAATTGATTTCTCTTTTCCAAAGACTACTGACTGAGATGATCTTTATTTCATAGAAGCTAAAGAGTACATGTATATATATAGCCGCTGAGCAGGAGGAGGGAACATTCTAAGATTAAATTTGGAGAAGAAAAAGACAGATTACATGAATATGGCCATTCGGGGACCTCTAAAAGAGATTTTGGTCGTTAAAGGAGTTGATGACACGCACGTGGGTCAAAGGACCTAGTTGAGCATGCCATGGCGGCTAATGCCGAATGTTATCAGTGGTGACTTCATATGGATGATGGTGGCTCCAAGCCCTGCCATGTCCACTTGTCAAAATAGCTACGTGTGGTCTATTTGGGACATTCTTTTTGTAATATATAAACTATAAGATTTTTATTGAGGTATTAACACTTTTACTAATATATATTTTTTGTTGAAAAATTGGGACAAAATCTTATTTTAATGAAATAATAATAATTTTTCTATAACATAACTAATACATAAACATAAATCACATTTTATTATGTAACTTGATACTTTTTCTTGTCAAATTCTTTGAATCCGTTTATAAAATTAAATTATTGCAATCACGGCATAAATGTTCGACTTTTAATAGTATTCAAATGAATTAAAAGAACTTTATAAGTGGTATAGAGAGGGCAACAAAAAAGTGTTAATTTCTTTAAAACCTAATTCTATTTATAATAAGATTTGGATCCTTTAATGATTTAATTGAAATGTAATTCTAATCTCAATTAAAATTATAATGAAATAATAATTTAACTAAAAACATATTTCATATTTTATATTGGTCATTATTTATTAAATATCTCATATTTAATCTTAAAATTTTTCAAACTTTATAATCAAAGTTTAACTTGATTAAATTGCTCTTTTCTCTCATCAACCGTTCTTTGTGTATCGCCTTTTATGTTCCTAAATATGTTAGAATTTAATCCATAAATTATATTTAAGATTGGATACATTAAACTCGTTTAATTTATCTTTAATTGTCTAATTCAATAATTTATACCCATACATTAAGGACATGTTTGGTTGAGGGTAATAGTTATTCTATTACCCATCTATTCCTAATCCTTAGCAATTCCTTTGTTTGGTTAACAAAAAACTACTAGAATAACTATTCCTAGTATAAGGTATTCCTAAAATTTTAGGAATAACTAAAGATGATGGGAAGGTATCTTTACCAAGAATAGAATAACTCATTTTTCTCATTCATTCTTCATTCTCAAGATTTTTTTCTCCTTAATAACAATAATAATAATTAAGAAAATTAATAATAATAATAATAATTAAGAAAATTAATAATAATAATAATAATAATAATAATAATAAGGAATTTAATAATAATAATTAATAAAATTAATAATAACTAATTTAA
>JANIMX020000106.1:887633-903838 GCA_024582655.2 Erythroxylum kunthianum
CTTTTGTTGGCACCCGATTTAGGATATAAGTTGTTTTCTTTATAGCCTCACCCCAGAGTGACTCTGGTAAAGTAAATTGACTAATCATACTTCTTACCATATATTTAAGAGTCTGGTTTCGTCTCTCAGATACATCATTCATGCTAGGCGACCCTGGCATAATGTATTGTGGGATGATGCCACATTCCTCTAGGTATTTAGCAAACAGTCCCGGATGTTATTCACCTGAGCCGTCATATCTAACGCAGTATTCACCATTATGGTCAGATCTGACGCTCTTTATCCGTTTGTTGAGTTGTAACTCAACTTCGGCCTTAACTATTTTGAACACATCCAAAGACTGCGATTTTTCATGTATAAGAAATAGGTAAACATATCTAGAATAGTCGTCTATGAATTTTATAAAGTATTGTTGACCATTCCAAGAAGTTGTAGGGAATGGACCACAAATTTTCTTTGTTTTACTCTGTTTTCCCTTGATACACTGAACACAGCTATCAAAATCTGAAAAATCAAGGGTGTCCAAAATCTCATCTGACACAAGACGCTCAACTCTAGATTTAGAGATGTGACCAAGGCGTTTATACCATAATGAGGCTGAACTATCATTATCTAATTTACGCGTACCATGCGATTCCACATGCAAGGTTTCACTAAAAGGTTAAATAGTTTCTAGCAAATATAGATTATCGAAAACACTAAGTAAACCGATACCTGTAACACTTGAATTTCGAGATAAACTAAATTTAGAATTTCCAAATGAACAAGAGTATCCATATTTGTCAAAAAACAGAAATTGAAACCAAATTCCGTCTAAAAGACGGTACAACAAAAGTGTTTATCAAATCCAAATAACAACCAGTTTTTAACAATAATCTAAAGTGCCCTATTGCCTTCACTTCCACCGACTTGCCATCACCCACGTAAATGCGTCTTTCAGCATCAGTTGGCTCGCGGTAACTCAGGCAACCCTGCATTGAAACACAGATGTGAGTAGTAGCACCAGAATCTACCCACCAAGTGTTTCTTGGTACTGAAGCTAAATTTACCTCAGAACAGACCAAAACAAAAAATGTACCTTTCTTTGCCCGCCAGGCGGCAAATCTGGCACAATCCTTTTTCTTGTGTCCAGCCGTACGACAAAAGAAGCAAACATTTTCAGTTTTCAGTTTCTTTTGTTCCGGGCCTTTAGGAACAGCAACTACCTTTCCTCTAGCCTTCCTTATACCCTTACCCTGAGAGGTGCTAGTTAGATGAGCTTTTTCGGTCATATCTTGCTTCAATCTTTCTTCCTCTTGCACACAAAATGAAATGAGCTCATTGAGAGTCCATTTCTCCTTCTGACAGTTATAACTGACCTTAAATTGATTAAATTGTGCAGGAAGAGAGATGAGAACCAAATGCACTAGCAAATCATCCGATAAATCGAGCTTTAGTGCCTTAAGTTTTGAAGCAAGATGAGACATCTCCATGATGTACTCACGAACATTACCTTTGCCTTTATACTTCAGTGAAATCAAGTTTGCTAAAAGCGTACTTGTTTCAGCCTTATCGTTTTTGGCAAAACGTTTCTGAATTTCCGAAAGGAACTGACTGGCAATGATATCAACATCCGTTATTGCACCTCTGAAGGCCTCTGGAATCCCACGCTTCATGATCATAAGACTTAGCCTGTTGGAACGATCCCATTTCTCAAAGTACGCAATTTCCTCAGGAGTACTTTGTTCAGTGAGATCGTCCGGTTTCAGCATTCTCAATGCCAAGTCTATGTCCATGCAGCCAAGAACAATTAATATGTTCTCTTTCCAGTCCTTAAAATTTGTTCCATTCAATCTTGGAACATTGTTCATGTTGGCAGATATTGAAGCAGTTGACATTAAAGCTGAATCAAGAACCAAAAATAAAACAAATAAACAACTATACTCACATCAAATAACTAAAGAAATAGTCTTGAAATTGATTAATTTTATTGCAACATCTCAAGATACCCAACACAACATTAATACCAAATCTTTGGATAGTGATATTAATTGTAAGTGGTACTCTTGGTATAATGATCAAACATTGACAATAAGTTATGTCAAATAATAAATCTATCTTTGGATCGATTTATTATTTACATTAGGTTACCTTTATAATTGTCACACGTTTATCACCACAAATGTGTATGAAATTCGGCCAAATATAAACCCCTCTTTGGATTGGTTAATATTCGCATGAATTAATCAAACACAAAAAAATATCTAATTATTCTTCATCTATATAAGAGAGGTCACTTTGGTAACATCTTGTGGAAATTGTCCTTAATAGAATGTTTAGATAAAATATATATCTATATATATATATATATATAGATGTCGCATGCAATTAATCAAATGTATTTGATGATAAACAGAAAAATTACCATATTTACAACATGCATACATCATCGAAATTGATAAACAAAATTGATTTACGCATGAAGCAAACAGTTTTACGCATGATGACTGAGGAAAAAAAATTGTTTTACGCTGTCTGGATTTACGTATGAAGCAAACAACAAACAAACCTATCTTTACAAATATCAAATAATCAAACAGTTCCCATCAGGCAAACCCATCAAAGCATTATTATTTTCTTACAAATATCAAACCCATCTGCTTTGTTTACGCCTTTATCATACACATACAAATAGTTTTACGCCTGAATCAAACACATACAAACCCATCTGCATAATATACATGCTTTATGCAAAAGGCTTTACTATATTATATCTATATAATATACATTCTTTACGCAAAGTGTTTTACGCAAACAATATTTACTATATTATATCTATATAATATACATTCTTTACGCAAACTGTTTTATGCAAACATACAAAATTGTATTCAGAATTGTTTTACGCATACATAATTGTTTTACACATTATATACGTAATCGATAAATTCATGGGTTAAAAATCTTAATACAAAATTGTTTGACAATCGTACTTTCTGCGTGTAACATCTCTAACAATAAATATGATACAACCTGCTCTGATACCACTTGTTAGGATTATAAATCCTAAAATCTTAATCTTAATCTTTAGATCATGTATCATATTAATTATTAAGAGAGAAAAAATATGTACCTGAATTCATTGAAGAAGATGATTAAACAGAATAGGTTAAAAGAATAGTCTTCCAATTAATACGTGATCTCCTCGTCAATTTCATTTCTTTATCCTCTGTCGATGGGGAACTAGAGAGATTGAAAAGTCACGTTCAATTGGGGACCATAACCCTTTAAAAGGAATAAGGAATAACTTCCTTTGAAAGTTCCAAAGTAGTTTCCACATTTGAGTATTTTTAAATTGGCCCCTTATCAATTTAAAAATACAACTCCAGTCTCTACACATTAATTCCATAACAAAAATACCCTGAAGCCTAATGAAAAATTAATTAGATCACTTAAGTTTAGGCTTAATAATGATAACACACATTAAGAATTTACGTGTGTTGTCCCAATTAAGATTAATATAAAAAATTAACCTAACAGAAGAATTTTATTTGGACCTAAGGCATGTGTACCTTCAGGGTTTTTTATTGGACAAAGAGCTGAAGGACTTCACTTTTCACCTGAGCCTTAGGCATATGTGCCTTCATAGTTTTAATTCTTGAACCAGAGAATTGAAATGATTTAAACCTGAATCTGTGACTTCATTACCTACAGAAAAGGTTGATCATGGAGAAAAGAGTTTGACTGAAGATAAATTCAACATCTGGACTTGGATTAGTATTGCTCTGACTGACCAAGAGACATACTTGGATAGTTTGTCAGAGAAGGAATCTACAATCGTTCATTTGCCCTAAAAGATGGTCGTGTTTTTGAATAAAGAAAATTAGTATTAAAAAAGAATCTCAGTCACGATGACAAAAGGCAAATCCTTAAATCTATATTCTCAGAGTAGCAAGAATGTCGTTTTAGTACTATTTTATAACCGCTGCTTTGGATCTTTTTTTTCCTTCCTGGATTCAATTCAAATTTACGAATAAAAGCAATATTTTTTTTAATTTGTCTTTTAAATATCAACAATAACCAGTAAAAATTTCGCTAATACGTGAGTTCTGGAAAGGTTCAGTAGAACGCAACCTTACCCATAACTAATAAAGAGACTGTTTTCAAATGACCCACATAAAAAGAGACAGAGAGAGAAAGAAAGATAACGATAAAAAGGAAATAAATAAATAAATAAATCAATAAATAATAGAATAACAATAATAATAATAAGTCAAGTTATGTTAACTTAAGAGAATTACAAGAATCTCTTACAAGAGATTTTTTTTCTTTTTAAAAAAGTTAAATATATTGGCCATGAAAGACTGAGGACAAAATTATGTACATCAATATGAATGACTAGGTAAGAACCTAGAAAATAAATTACAACTAATTGTGTTTAGATGATGGAATCTTCAAGCTAAGACTTAAAGATTCCATTCAATCACCAAGTAGTTGGGGTGTTTTGAGCTCTAGCTCTGTGAGCTAATTTGCATTCTGATATGAAGAAATAGTTGCTGAATTTAGTTGTTCAGAAGTTCTGATTTTTACCTAGAATGTTCTCCGGTTCCTCTCATCCCAAAGAGCAGTTGCTATTGAAGTTAGAGTAATCCAAAAATATTTTTTGGCAGTGTTATTCTTGAACTGCATGATCTCTAAGGATCGCCATTCTAGTATGCTTAGTCTGGAGTTGTGGAGGCATTTTGCAAGTGTTCCCACATACGTTTACCATAGTCACACTGGAATAATAGATGTTCTGTATTCTCTTCTGCTTGCTTACATAGGCAACACTAGTTTGGAAGATTGTTGAATTTACACCATTTGTCATTAGTTTTAATCTTACCCTTAAGAATGGTCTAGAGTGTGAAAACTTCCCTAGGATGGATAAAGTATTTCCATACCGGTGTAGTCCACGGAATGCCGACAAAGTTTTCTATTACGGATCATGTCCTCGGTAAGATCTAGCATTTCCATATCATTCTTGATCACCTTCCCCCAACTCTTCTTAGGTCTTCCTTTCTTTCTCTTACAATCTCTGAGCTTTGCCTTTCTTTCTCACTGGAGCTTTGCCTTTCTTTCTCACTGGAGCTTTTGGGTGTATCCTCTTAATATGCCCAAACCACCTTAACTTTGTCTCTATTAATTTGTCAACAATATTAGCTACCGTTACTCTGTCCATTACCATCACATTCATGACCTTATCTCTTCTGGTAAAGTTGCATATCTAACAGAGCATACTCATCTCCGTCACCATTAGCTTATGGCTATGCACTTGTTTTATGGGCCAACACTTTGTTCCATATAGTATGGCCGATCTAATCATTAAATGATAAAATTTACCTTTAAGTTTGAATGGTATCTTCTTGTCACACATAACTCCTTTTGCACTTCTCCATTTAAGCTATCTTGTTCTGATCCGATGAACTATGTCTTCATCAATCTCTCCATTGCTTTGGATGATTGATCCTAGATATTTAAAACTCTCCTTTTGTAGTATAACTTTTGAACCAATCTTTACCTCCACTTCGGTAACCACTCTTTGTCTCGAAAAGTTACACTCTAAATACTCCATCTTAGTCCTATTCAATCTAAAGCCCTTCGACTCTAACGTATGCCTCCAAAGTTCCAGCTTGGCATTGAGTCCCTCTTTTGTTTCATCCACTAAAACAATGTTCTTAACAAAGAACATACACCAAGGCACATCCCTTTGGATATTCTTAGTGAATTCACCCATTACTATTGCAAACAGAATGGGGCTTAAAGAAGAGTATTGATGTAGCCCAATATCTACAGAAAATTGCTCTGTATCCCCTCCTATCGTCCTAACTCTAGTTCTTACACATTTATACATATCCCTAATTATTTGAATATAAGTCACATAAACCGTCTGGATTTCTAAACACCTCCACATGATTTCCCTTGGTATCCTATCATACGCTTTCTCTAAATTAATAAACACCATGTGTAAGTTACGTTGTCTTTCCCTGTAGTACTCCATTAACCTTCTAAGAAGATGCAATGTTTCTATTGTGGACCTTCCTGGCATGAAGCCGAATTAGTTTTCCGAGATAGAAGCATCATTTCTTATTCTCTTCTCAATCATCTTCTCCTATAACTTCATGATGTGACTAAATAATTTTATGCCTCTATAATTGTTGCAACTCTAGATGTCTCCTTTGTTCTTATATATAGGAGTTACTATATTAACTCTCCACTCATCTGTCATCTGGATAGATTTAAGGATTGCACTAAAAAGCACAACCTAATTCAATTTTTATTCAACTTAAACTTAATCCATTAATTTTGAATAAACTTAATCAAAACTCAAATAGTCATTAAAGTTTTTAATTATAATGTGATATGATATTTGAACAAAAATACCTTTCAAATAATTTTTAAAATTATAAAATAATATAATAATTTTATACAATTAAAATTAAATATTTTATTATAAATTTTATATTTTTAAAAATATAATTTGTAACACTAATCCCTTTCTTCACAAATTCCATAACAAATAAAAAAGGAAATTTATCAAAACATATAAATTGAAAGCTAAACATTAAGAAATAAAAATAAATAAATAACAAAATTTTAATTTGTTTAACACTTTCATTACCTACATGGTCAACTCACCGTTGGATCCTCGTCTTGTAGACCAAAGTCTTACTCTTTCCTCTAATAAAGTTTCAATCTTTACCACTGCAACATAATTCCACAAGCCAACTATTTCCCACAACTTCATGGCTGATGATCATCACTGCATCAATTCCCAAAGTTTCATCTTTCTCTAAAGGAAGAAGGAGAAGACGAGTTAGTTCACTAATGAGCAAAAAATGACAATCACTGATGGAAAATCTTGATAGGCTACAAAGGTCAAGGAGAGCTCCCAAGCCTAATCCCCGCTATGTGGATTGTGCATGAGTGCATGAGATGGAAAGGGAGCCATGAATTGTGGAGCTAATTTGAGCAGATCGTGGCTGAGCAGAATTAACTTAGTGTTATTGGTTATTTTTCCTTATTTATTGCTTTATTTGTTGCTTAAGTTTAGGAAAAGATAGTACACAGTGCCTTCGTTGGCTTATTGGGACAAGTGATGGCAGATTTTTAGGCTAGGATCAGGAGATTGTAATTTGTATTTAAACTTCCCTTGTCATTCTAGGAAAGGTATTCAGATTTGCAAATAAACTCTTTTGGTTATTGTTCTTTCCATAAAAGAACTTGCCTATTTTGAAGGTTATTGATTGGGACCATCTATCAGTGGTATCAAAGTCAGGTTGAAATGTCTACCAACAAATACATAATTGAAGCTTTGGAGAGGGAATTAGGAACGATTCAAATCAATGTATTTATCAGAAGTTTGAAGGGAGTAGTTTTGTCATCCTTGTTCTCTATGTGGATGACATCCTTTTAGCCAATAACTCTGTGAGCCTTCTGAATGAGACAAAACTTATGCTCTCATGCCACTTTGATATGAAAGACCTAGGTGAGGCCTCCTTTGTTCTTAGGATTCAAATCCATCGTGATAGGTCTCGTGGCATTTTTGGTTTATCTTAAGCAACCTATATTGATCGAATACTCAAAAGATTTAACATGGACTCTTGTACTCATTGTGCAACACCGGGTTCAGAAAGGTGAAAGGTTGTCTAAATCGTAGTGTCCTCAAAATGATGTTGAGAGGGATGAGATGGACACTGTTCCATATGCTTCCGCTGTTGGCAGCTTAATGTATGCTCAGGTATGCACTCGTCTGGATATAGCATTTGCTATCAGTGTGTTTGGAAAATACTTGAGTAATCCTGACAAGGATCATTAGAGAGTCGCAAAGAAAGTTATGAGGTACGTACAGGGTACAAAATATCATATGTTGACTTTTAGAAAGTCTGATCCATTTGAAATCGTGGGGTACACGGATTCAGACTATACATCTTGCGTGGATGATCGTAAATCCACTTATGGATACATCTTCATGATGTCTGGAGGAGTTGTTTCGTGGAAGAGTGTCAAACAGACACTCACAACTACTTCAACTATGGAAGCATAGTACGTCGCTTGTTATGAGGCTACTTGTCAAGCCATATGGTTGAGGAAATTGATATCTGACATGCATCTTGTTGATTTTATATCACGACCTCTAACCATTTATTGCGACAGTTCGTCTGCTGTGTACTTCTCTCAGAATCTCAGGAATTCTAGTCGTACTAAATATTTTGATGTTAAACTCCTGTTTGTTAGAGAGAAAATTGTTGAATCTCAAACTCGTGTGGTTCACATTCCTGATGAACATATGCTTGCGGATCCATTGACCAAGGGCCTACCCATATGAGTATTTCAAAATCATGTAACTCATATGGGTCTTGTTAAAACTTTTGAGGATGCCTTGGTCTAGTGGGAGTTTGAGTTGTGTCTTTGAGAGCCATTTTGATGTAATATGACATCCTTTAATGGTTAAAGCCCATTTATGTATTCCATTCGATTCAGATATTGAGACATTATTCATTATTGAATATATTATACATCATTTGATTTCCCTATCGGATTCAATGATCTTATGTTATTGTTTCACTTCTGAATTTGTTGTTGTTTAGTGTACACTGATTGCTTGATATTTATTGAAATTTTGTTATTTGTTCTAATAATTGATTAATGCTATCCAAATGGGAGATTGTTGAATTAATTTTGTAATTAATTTATATGGATTAGCATTAATTATTAATTAGTCCAAATACAGAATTAATTAAGTAATTAGTCTTGGCCCAACACTAAATCTTAAGTGGATTGGGTCGTGATAAAATGTGAATAATCTGTGATAAGCCAGATTACTCACAAGCTCGTTGGGTAGAGGCCCCAACTTGCAACTCATTGTGTAGTCAGTTAGTTTCCTATCACAACACTGACTTGAGAGAAAAATATTTAATTAAACACTAATTCTACCTAATAAATAGAGGCTTATGATCTCTTCTTTCCGTACGTGAAATACATACTCCCTTTCTGAGTTGTGTGGGCTGAGAATGCAAGTTGAAGTCCTCACGTCTTGATAATTAAATTTTTCTGATGTCAATTATTGTGAACTTGTTTTGAAGCCAGATTGATCGTTTTTCAATTGGAGCATATTGTCAAACATCTAATATGGATTTCTTGGATTCGTCTGAAGGTAATTACCGTTACGGATTTTAATTGTATGTAATAATCTCCCGATTTAGTGAATTTATGTTATCATTAATTCCATATAGAAATATCAATTTAAGATATTAAAACTAACCCAAAATAAAATAAAATGAAGTTTGGATGGCTTTGGATATAGAAAATGAAAATGTTTTTATGGTTGAAATCATTTACATATTAGCACTTTTATGACAATTATCTTCACCTTTTCTACTCCAACTTATAAAAGTAGCTACGATTTGTAAGATCTTAAATATAAATGTTTTGGAGGACGAATCTTATAATAATGTTACTCTTTTGTGATTAGAAAATTATAAGTTCGAGTCACGAAAATATTCTTTTCATAAAATACAAAAAGAAGATTACATATAACTGATTAAGCTCACCATCACAAAATGGAAAGTCTTGTACACAGAGTTTACTTTAAATATAAATGCCTTGACAGTCCTTGTTGAACGAAAATATCATATCATTTCACAGTTAAAAGAAGGCATAAAATTAGTAAACTAAACGTATTGGAAGAATCAAATCATGCAAATAACACGTGAAAGCAAAAGGAATATGGCAAGATAGAAATTTAGGGGAGTAGGTTAGGGGCAGCCCTTGTAACTTCGCCCTTACTTTCAATTTTAATTGTGAAAATTCAAGAAGTAAGTTAACAAATATAAAATTAAAATTTAATTATTCCACTGAACCGGACTATAATTTTGTTAAAGATTTAATGATGCTTTTAAAAGCATATTCCCCTGCTTTCATGTCATTGACTGAGGAATGAAATGGAATTTCTATACCAAAAATACTAGGACTAGGTTAAGAAAATTAAAAGGCATTATGTTACCTGTAATTGTACATGAATGTGACATGTAAATCGAAAAAGATAGACTCCTCTTTGAATCATGGTGTCCTCTTAAAGTATAGAATACAACAACAATAAGATTCAGTGGGAGTCCCGCTAAATCCCGAAATCTGACGAGGTCCAATAGAACATTTGTTAAAACCTTTTGTCAAATTAATATACATAACAAACACTTTGTACATTTTTAGACCTTAATTGTTACTCTTGGAGTTTTATAATTTGTTTAAAGGAGCTAGGTGGTAAGAAATAAGAATCTCATGCCGACAATATTTTTGCGTACTTCTTTGAAAATTAGAACTGCAGTTTTTCTTCATCTTATCTTTAAGATTGAATGATTTATAATCAACCTTAAGACACCAAGCATATAAAAGATAAAATGCCAACCTCGAAACACCATATGTATATATATATATATATATATATGATAGACAAATGGAAGGAAAGTTCTTATTTATTTATTTAATGGATTTAGTACTCAAAAGTCGTTGGCTAGAAATTCAGCATACCCAATAGAACATGTGAATTGAAATTAAAAGCTAAATAGTTTTATATGGTTAATTGCAATTTGCAGTTATATATCGAAATGAAGCCAAAAGCAAGCAAGAGAGATTCATATTCTATTACCCTATATCTCTGCTTCAAGAGTGGTGTGCATGAACCTATTAGAATGCTCGTTGAAAAAGAGGTTTGGACGCCTCTTCTCATTTACATCAATCACGTATATGTTTAATCTAATTCTCGCACGTTGAGTTTTTGTGTTGTAAATTATTTGATAGGACAGTAATTGGGATTACTCTTCAGATAATGACAAATTAATTTCTATTCTTGACTAGTTCAATAATGACTAAGTGCACAGTTTGGCAAGAACTAGTACTTGGCTACATATATTACATTTTGTTGATCGTAGATTAAATAAGTGATTAGTACTACATATATGATATAACCATGCAACCCTATTTCGCCATAACATTATCCTGACTAGTAATTTCGTCAAGTCTATAAGCATGTTACAACAATTTTTATTTTCTTCACTTCAATCTTTAAGCAATAAAAACTGATCAATTAAAATATTAAAAGAAGCTTTATTGAAATATATCTCTTTTTTGATCGATCACAAAGAAAAAGTAAATTTTCTTTTAGAATTGAGGCATATGGGATGCCCAATTCAATAATGAAGATATATTAGAATTCTAGCTAAGGAATCAAGTTTATTATGACTTTTGGATAAAGCCTGATGATACTCGACCAATTAATTAGTTGATAATATATTTCATATTTTTGACGTTTATTATGTGGATTTTTATCCTATATTAACTGCACAATTAATATGAAAATATTAATTAATTGTATGATCATGTCTTATTATTATTATTTTGTGGTTTTCTCACGAGGCAACTAATTGAAGACCAGCAACCTAATTTAGCAAAAACTCACCATAACAAGCAAATTATATATTTATATACACTTAAAGAGTTGTTCCTTAACTGTTTTGTGTAAAAAGAAGTATATATCAGTTCCATTCATCAATGAAGTGGATTTAGGAAACATCCAATTCTCTTTACTGACCAGATCTTTGAGCCGCCATCAACTAAGTTAATCAGCTTTAGCAGAACCATCTAGGCACTTTTAGTGATGTTTCACCAAAAAATTAAAGTTATTATGATACTACATAACATGCACGTTCAATTTGCTTTAAAAATGTGATAGCTTAATAAGATTTTTAGTTTATTTTGACCCAATCACCAACCTGCCTAATAAAGGGAAGAATTCAGCCACCTTTTGCAGGAAAGACCAAATCTAATGCAAGTTGAGATATCTATTTTATCCTTTGAAGCCATTAATACTTGATCAAGGCAATATTTGGCAATTTCCAACATTATATGGTTCAATAAGAATAAATCCATCACTTCTTAATGCTCTTTAAGTTGTCGGATTTTACAAATAAAAATAGCTAATGATTTTTTAAAAAAAATAAAAATAAATCCTCAAAATAATGATTTAATTATCTAAATTATTTTTATCCTATTATGTTCTATGCAGATTTAATTAGAATTCATAAACATACACATTTACTATTAACATTTACGGCGTATGTATTAACTATTAAGCGTATGAACTCTTACATTGTAAAGCAACTTTAGTCAGCTAGGTCTTGATTAGTAATGTTTTCAAAAGCTGGGTCAACATAGCATATAATATGGCCTTATGGTGATGATTGTGTGATTAAAGTAAGGAATAAAGTGTGATTTTTCTAAGTTCCTGGAGTCTACTTATCAGTCAAGAGTAAAGATTTACTAATATATATATATATATATAATGATGACCCACTTCAAAACTACCAAAAGTTTGTCATGCTTCGGTCAAAAGTTAAGTGAAACTCTTTAATAGAAAAAAAAGAAAGAGAACCTTTTCGACTATAATACAAGTATTAGGCCTCTTATCTTCTTACAAGTGATTTAGGCACTTAAGAAATAAACATGGAAGTTCATTTTTGCCTTCTCCATTGGCAACAGTTGAGTCTCCAAAGTGGCTTGTTCTTTCAAAAGTTGTTCAATCTTTCAATTAATTAGTATTGCTTTGCTACTCAGAAATATCTTCAATTGAGGGATGATTTCTCTTTTGAATACGATTGATTTCTTAATTAACGTAAAGTTGGTAGAAATATTGGTTTACTTACTTTCCTGAGTTTAAGCTATAGCTAGTGAACTAAACATCAGTTACAATGATCCAATATTCTTTAATAAAAGTTTATCAACTACAGCTCAATTTGGTGAAATTAAGTTAAACCGTGGCAAAGCTGAAAGAGTTCATATTTCATAACTTACTATTATTTTATGCTTTAAACATTAATTAGTGTTTAGATAAATATGATACATTTGTTTATAATTTATTTAATAAATAAAAAAGATACAAATAAATTATATTAAATATTTTTTATGCAATAGACTTATCTAAATATATTAGTTTAACATAATTTTAATAATATTTTGAAAATATATATTTCATATTTACGATCGATATAAATTATTTTGAAATATATAAAAATTAAATTTAAAACTAAATTTATTTGTTATAAATGTATATATTTTTTTACTTTGTATTAATTATTCTTAATATTTATACGAGGATTAAATACATTTTTATCTTAATTTATAAAAAAATATGTAAAAATAATATTAATAAAAATAACGAAATATTTATTATATCAAATTTATATTATTATAAATAGGATTGAAGTAAAGAAACATATTATATAACATAATATATTAAAAGATTATTTTATAATTTTATAAAATTTAGAGACTATTTATAATTTTAAATATTATTTAAACTAATGCTATGTTATATCTTAAAGCAGATTTTTGACAACTTGACGTATATCCGGATGAAAGGTACAAGACAACCTTCTGCATTCCTAATGCACAATATCAATAGACTGTCATGTCTTTGACATTTAAAAAAAAATGTCTCAAAATATTTTATGTTTTACTACTTTCAATAAATATTTATTAATTTTTACCAAAAAAAATCTTGCATTCTTTATAGCTAATACTAATATATAATTAATTCTATACAAATTTTAAAAAAGGTAACTTAATTTTTTTATTATACAATAAAATTTATTAAATAGAATTTTTAATTAACGTGCAATAATTTTACAATAACAATAGTCAGTAAAAAATTTAATCCTATTTTAGAAATAGTAGTCATAACACTGATTACAAGATATGAAATGATTTTGAGCCCACTTAATTTTCCGTAACTCGTTTGACCAATTTCTTGTAGTCGAGTCTAAAGCAATGGAAACGCAATCATCACTCATGCACTTCATTATTGGTTGCTCCACAAATTTGAAAACTTCATTTTCTTTACGTATTTGATCTAAGTTTCACGTATGACGTTTGAAAACCTCGAGAATTGGAGAAGCATTTTCATTTTTCAAAAGCAATAGAGTTAAATTCCTGGTCAAATGTTAAAATTTTCATAAATCTCCATTTTTTTCATTTTGAAATAAATTATGTACAAGAGAAGTATATTTAAGATATTGAATTTTAAACCATTCCTTATATATAAGTTCTCAATACTATTTGTGGGAGTCTGATAAGAATAAATATCGATTATAATATTATATTAATTTTTATTTAATAAAAAAGTTAGTTAGTAATCTCTGAATCTACTACTAACTTACCTTATTCTGAATTTTCAAGCAATATAATAGGTATTCAACCTAACTCAAGATCTATCTCTAAGGTTTGTTGAATTGATATGTGTGGGTGCAACGTCCTACCAATTCTCATTGTGTAGTTTACACGAATAATTTGACATATTCTCTCGATCTCTGTCAAGTACTAAGTTCAATACATATTACTAAGCTTTGTTGTTGTATTCCATGTTTAATTTAGCCCGATGTATGTTAGTTAATTGTCTCACCAACTTTCATTGCGTGATTAAACATACCTACTTAACCTCATCTCTCAATCTTAGCTAAGTAAGAATGAACACACATCGTAAGAACATGGAGCATCATCATTCAACTAAAACAATATCCATACAAAGTAAGTAGAGAATAAAACCCTATAAGGAACTTAAGCTATCGTCTTAATCTCCAACATCAAATACACAAGTTCCATGGTAAAAATATCAAAGAGAAACAAAAAAATAACAAAGAAAGTAGAGAGAAGAAGAATCTTATTCTTTCTCTCTCAATGCTGGAAAAATATGGAAATCTTGATGAAATCCACTAGTTTCTCATTGTTTCCTCCTTCAAAATCACCCTTTCTCTCTAATCCACTCTTCTCCTAGGCGTTCTTATGTCTGCTAGGGTTTATAAGATGGTATTTATATATCCAAGTGTCCCAAAAATTCCAGAAATGTCGAGACTGCCTAAAGCTGTCTGGTTGTTGTTGCACGATCGTGCAAATGCTACAGTTTGCACGATCGTGCAATGCTTCTTTTCGAGCTTTTGTTCATCTCCATCCTCCCTGCATACCTAAGCTTGAATCACATGAAATTGTGTCAAATAACTCCCCAAATGAAGCACAATTCATACCCAACATCCTCATGCAAACATGCAAAACATAATTCAATCAAAACACTTTCAAAAACTATGCAAAACTTAACCTTAAAACCCTAATAAACACTCATTCATGCACATTCTCATTCACATACACTTAAACATACAAATGGTATGAAACTAGCACACAACATAAACTAAACATCTTAAAATACACACTCCACATGTCAATTATTATGTAAAATAACCTAGAAAATCCTATATACATATCACTTATAAGAGACACAATTGGTTTACACAAATGAATAATTTAGAGACACAATTGGTTTACACAAATGAATAATTTAGAGACACAATGGTTCCCAAACTAATGGTTATTCATTTGTGTAAGTCTTCAAACCTTTTATATCAAATCAACTTATAGGTAAGGAAGTAACAACATTGATTAGGTCTTCTAATGTTACTGATGTTGAGAAAGATTTGTTTGAGCTTAATCTTAGAAAAGCCCCTAAACCTAATGGCTTAAATGCCATATTCTTTCCAAATTCCTAACATCAAATCAAGAATGAAGTAACAAATGCAGTTCTAAAGTTCTTTATGAAAGGAAAAATTCTTATGGAGATAAATAAAACTTACATTAGCCTCATTCCTAAAATTCCTAATCCGAACTCCCTAAATACTTTAGGCTAATCTCTTATTGCAACACTTTGTATAAAATTATTGCCAAACTTCTCGCCTTTAGACTTAAAGAAGTTTTTAATCCCTACATCAATGCTTCCCATGGTGCTTTCATTTAAGGAAGACAAATGGATGGTAGCATTTTGTTGACACAAAAATTGTTAAAAATTTACAATAGGAAATATTCATTTAAGAGATGTGCTATTATAGTTAACTTTCATAAGGCATTTGATTCAATCAACTATGACTTCATTTTGCACATCCTGGAATCCTTTAGTTTTCCTAAAAAATTAAGAACTTGGATTGATCAATGCATCTCCACTATGTATAAAAATACAAAATATAAATAAGTACCTATAAATAAAAATATAAAAATATGTAATGCAATACATAATATAATACATATAGAACATGGTAAAGATTAACAATAAAAGATAAAATAAGTAAATAAATACACAAACCAGAAAAAAAGAC
>JANIMX020000106.1:919980-937063 GCA_024582655.2 Erythroxylum kunthianum
ATGATACAGTGAACAATGTCCTCATCGATCTCTCCATTGCTTTAGATGATAGATCTTAGGTACTTAAAACACTTTTTTCCGTGGTATAACTTCTGAACTAATCTTTACCTCTATATCAAAAGCCACACTATGGCTCTAAAAGTTACACTTTAAATACTTAATCTTAGTTCTGCTCAATTTAAAGCCCTTTGACTCTTATGTATCCCTCCAACGTTCTAACTTGACATTAATACCCTCTTTTATATCATCTACTAAGACAATATCGTCAATAAACAACATATACCAAGATACATCCCCTTGAATATTCTTGGTGAGCTCATCCATCACTACCGCAAACAAAAAATGGCTCAGTGAGGAGCCTTAGTGTAGCTCAATATCGATAGAAATTTTTTTCTGTATCTCTTCCTAGCATCCTTACTTTAAACACCTCCACATAATTTCCCTAGGTACCCTATCATATGCCTTCTTTAAATCAATAAAAACAATGTATAAATTACTCTTTTTTCCTTGTAATATTCCATTAATCTTTTAAGGAGATGTAAAGCTTCTGTCGTGGATATTATTGACATGATGCAAAACTGGTTCTTTGAGATAAGAGCATCATTTTTCACTATTTTCTCAATTACCTTCTCTCACAACTTCATGGTATGACTAAGTAGTTTGATGCCTCTATAATTGCTACAATTTTAGATGTCCCTTTTGTTCTTGTATAGAGAAATTACCATACTAAATCTCCATTTATCTGACATTTTAGTGGACTTAAGGAACACATTGAAAAGGTTAACTAGCCAAGTAAGACCTTGTACGCCTAAGCTCTTCCACACCTCTATGGGTATCTCATTGAGCCCGACTACCCTTCCGTTCTTTATCTCCCTCAAAGTTCTTTTAATTTCTTCCATTGTAATCTACCTGTAATGAGTCAAGTTATGAAACCTCTCGGACGTGCTAAGATCACCTAAAGAAATGTTATCCTCTATGCTTTCATTAAAAATGCTATAAAATTACCTCTATCATCTTTTCTTGATATTATTTTCAGCTACAAGCACCCGTTTTGCTTCATCTCTTGTACAAAAAAACTTGATCTCAGTCTCTCATTTTTCATTCCCTAGCTTTCACCAACTTAAAAATGTCATTTTCTCTTTCTTTAGTTTCCAATATTTGGTACAATTTCTCGTAAGCTCTGCTTTTAGCTACTAAGATTGTCTTCTTTGCCTCTTTTTTTGACAATTTGTACATTTCTCTATTAGCTACTTTCTCTACATCTGTAATGTTATCCAATAAAGCTTTATAGTCACCATTTTTTATCTTAACCTTTTTTTTTGTATATCTTCATTCCACTACTAATACTTCATCTTACTATCTCTAAGCCCTTTAGAAATCCCCAAGATCTCTTTAGTTGTATTCCTTAAAAGAGTTGCTACTCTCTCCCACATTTGGTCAATATCTCCTTCCAATTTCTATTCATCTCTATATATTACTCTATCCATAAGTTGTTTCACTGTGTCTCATTTCCGATTCCACCATCTAACTCTGATACACCTCTTAAGACTTCTCTTCTTCCTTCATCCCTTAATTATAAGATCCAAAAATAACAGTTTATGTTGAGTTGACAAGAAAGCGTTCTGTATCACCTTACAGTTCTTGCACCTAGACTGATCGCTTCACCTTAAGAGGAAGTAGTCAATTTGAGTTTTCTTGATTTTGCTCTTAAAAGTCACCAGGTGCCCCTTATTTTTCTTAAAAAAAGAATTGGCTATCATTAACTCAAACGCTACTGCAAGATCCAACAAAGCAGTTCCACTATCATTCCTATCCCCATATCCAAAACCCCGTGAGGCTATGGATACTCGTCTGAAGTTGCCCCTATATGACCATTAAAGTCTTCTCCTGGAATAACTTTCTCATCAGGGGGATATGCTGAATCACTTCATCTATCTCTTCCTAGAATTGACATTTAAGTTATTTGTCTAAACCTACTTGAGGTGCGTAAGCCCACATTACATTAAGAACAACACCTTTCACCATAATTTTTATAGACATAATCCTATCATTAGTCCTCTTTACCCCCACAACATGAATTATAATTTTAATAATAACCAAGATATATACACCATTTTGTCATTTTGAACACCTTGAGTACCAAAATTTGAACTCAATAATCTCTTTCGCTTTAGCTCCTGTCTACTTTGTCTCTTAGATGCACGCAATATGAATCTTATATTTGTCTAAAATATCCACTAATCTTAAAAAACTTCTTATAAGGGTCCCGATATTTCAAAAACCTATCTGTAATTTTTCAACTTCTTCTTTTCTCTTAGACCTAGAACTTATAGAAGGACTAGCCCTTGCTTTATCATCAATATTTAAAGTCATCATTCTTATCCCAATGCCCATCACAAGCTAAAGAAGACAAGTACCCCGAGTCCCTAAACAACTCCAATATAACTCGAGAGAGAAAACAAGGATTATTAATAAAATCCAAAAAGGGTACCTCAATAAATGGGTTTAAAAATCACAAGTACACATGAACACATGTAAATAAAAAATTCGATGGTCCAAAATCTTAACCACCAATAGCAATTAGGATTTTGCAGAATGCTAAAATCCAGTATTGAACAGTTAAAACAAAACAAACATCATATTGAAAATTATAAACAAAAAGAACTAAACCAATAGGGATAGTAAACCCAAACCAGATGGAAATATTATGAAAAAAGCAAGTGTAAGGGATCAAAAACACCAACAATACCCAATCCACTCAATAACTCTAAACCCACTTAAAGCTAGCCACGCGATAAGCGAAGGGATATTATGACAGCCCGGAATGAAAAGTCCAGTAACAAGAAGAACTAATAAACACAAACAATGGCAAGGAGAATTAAATCAAGCTGGAACAGAAGTAGTGTCGACATAACATTAGAGTTTTATGACAATCACGCAAACCAAAAACCCAACAACCACATATAGGGTAAATTAATAATTTGTGACAAACCAAATGCTGAACTAATAAACCTTAGAGAGCTGAAGGAGCAGCGGTAAGAAGAGGAAAATTTTTGTGACAATAGATATTTTATACAAAAGCTTCTAATGATGTTCTACACTTTCAGGCGATTTAAAATAATAATATTTTTTTAGAAAAACCCCTTATTTGAGCTTATCCTGGCAGTAAAAACAAGAGAAAGAACCGTTTAAGCTGAAAATGATGAGCAAGAGCAGAGCTGTGGTGAGAAGCACCTATAAAAAAAATATCAAAACTTGTGAAACCCAAATGAGAAAGCAAGATTAGGAGCATGTAAAAAGCTATGAAAGTTAAATGAAATAGAAATTGTAAAATCCAAGACAGCAAAGACTAAAATGTAGGGGAAAAAAGGTCAAGCTTTCTCCGGCCACTCACTTTGTATTCTGTAGTCACCGGTCAAGTAACAACTCTACAACAGTTACTCACACTCTACAACGGTCAGGTTAGTGTCACTTGGAAAAAGAATTGACATACTAAAAAATTGACAGAGAGAAACATCGTAAGTTGTGACGTTAGTGTCCACCACCATCCTCTCAAATCAATTGCTTTCTAACAGTCTTATTATTGTTTAAGCTGAAAATGATGAGCAAGAGCATAGCTGTGGTGAAAAGCACCTGCAAAAAAGGTCGCAAGAATAAGCTACTTGCTCTCAAAAAATAAAAGATTACGAAAGCAAAATGAAATAGAAATCTTAGAATCCGATGAAATTCCAAGAGATGAGGCCAAATTCAAAGATTTTGGATGAGTGTTGAACCTATCAGAGTGTTAAACCTGGTAACTGAACCCTCTCCCTTTTTCCTCTTTATTTCTTAGAAATCTAAGCTCAATTAATTTCGGGATTATAAATTGTTACCGCTTGTTCAAAAGTTATATTACTTTGCTTAAATTAATATTTTTCAAAAGTAGATATAATTACTATTTTGGTATTAAAATCTTCAATAATTTTTATTCAAACCTTTCTTTCAAAATCAATTCTCAAAATTTAGTAGTATTTTGTATACAAGTTAAAGTGTTATCTCAATTATTTAATGTATTTCAAAATCATTATTTTTACCTTTATATTGTGTTGAAATTTTAAGATTTAACTGGAAAAGGCAAGATTAAAAATTCAAAGTAAATAATTTAAAATATCTTACACAATAATAGTCATTGACATTTAAAAATATTAGATTCTAAGAAACACAATTATATAATTTTAATTCTAAGATTTTATTCAAAATATTTAAATTTTCTTAACTACGACATCAACACCAATAGAAATATTGTAGTTCAGTAGTACACAACCTTACCCTTAACTAATAGAGAAACTATTTCCAAATAAGAATAAAGTGTATTATGAGGAGATTTATTTTAAAATTGAATATGCTTAATTATGCCTAGAGTCTCATACATAATTTTTTTATTATTTAGTTATAAAAAACGGACGATTCTATTCAACTGATAAATATATAATTAATATTTTTATATATTCAGATATAGTTTGAAAGGATATAGGCATAGATATGGAATAAGATTTAAAAAATATAAACATTGGTATGAGAATTTATTATTTGGTAAATTATATTTAAAATCCCAAATTTTGTTTAATTTTATAATATTAGTTAGTGCTGTCAAAAATAGTAATAAATGCTCGAATATCTAATTTATTACAAATTGACATATCAAGACTTTAACTTAAATATATTTATAAAATGAAATTATTAAAAGAGCAAAAAAAATCAACCTAAACCCTAATTATAAGTCAGAATTTGATCTAGAGCACCAAACCAAATCGACTAACATTCATTTTGCCTAATTTTGTTTCATACAATGAAGAAGAAGAAGAAGAAGAAGCAATTCCTTTCATTCGGAACTCATGAAAACTAGCTATGGGAACTAATCAGAAGCTTCAGGGAGAGATTGATTGCGTTCCTAAAGAAGGTCCATGAAACGTTGATGTTTCCGATAGCATCTGATACAAGGTCACTTACTACCTTTCTCTCTTTTCTCTTTAGTTTTGAACTTTTGCCTGTATAATCCAGGATAGTAAAACAATAATCTCTTTCCGTGCTTTCTAGTGTTGCCTTTGCATATATTTTATCTGCAATCAACTACAAGGTATGTTGTTTCGTTTCATTCTTCCTGTTGTTATATTTCTTATGAATGTGTGATGTTACTTTAGCTTTATAATATAGACCATGCAAATCAGAAAGAGAAAGTTTGAAGCTGATTTAAAGGAGGAGATCAATAAGTTGCAGAGATATGTGGATCAAATTAAGATATGGATAAGACCAACCTTTCTTTTTAAAAAACCAAAAAACAACTTAAAATTTAAATAATTTTAATTTATAAATATTTTCTACTTTAAATTGCTGTTTTTTTATAAAGTTTTGGTTATGAGTTAAGTTAGTACTATTAATTATATAATTAACAGTAAATTAGTTTTGTAATAATTTAAAATTTGAGATTTTATTACTGCATTTAATATTAGGAAAAGTTCGATTTTTTGTCTAAAGAATTTCAAGAATTATGATGATTTTGTAAAATTTGGCCCTTATATATTTAAAAGAAAAGTTAAAGACTTTTGTATCACGTGATTGAAGAGTTATATCATATGATTAAAAAGTTTAAATGTATTGTAGTTTAGGGAATTTATGTAACTCTTTAAGAATGTTTTAAAAACTAGACTGGAAGTTAAACCGGTAAAATAAGAGGTTTAAGGTTCAATCGGTATTAAACTATCATAAAATCGGCTAAAGATTGAATAATTTTAAAATATGATTGAAAGAGATTGTCCTTGCTCATTGAAGAAATTGAAGTTAATTAAAAAAGAAAATTTTAAATGAAAATTAATTGATTTATTTTAGTTAATTAATTGGTCAGTTTTTAACAACAAGAATTATTGAAGTACATCGAACCGAAAGTTAAAAACTGAACTGAAAAGTTGAAAGGTTCATGATTTTTATGGTTGAACCGCTAAAACCGTTAAAAAAATTTAATCATTACTTTTTAGTCACATAATATAAATTTTCATCCATTAAATACAATTTTCACAATTTTACTTATAAGTTGCAACATTTTATTATATTATAGTTACACTAATATGAAAAAGTTGATGCAGCTTTTAACAATGCGAAACAACATTTCACACATTAAATATATCTTCTGGAGTTATTCACACAATTTGTCTAGTCATAAATTAGAAATTTCTGTTGTAATTTTGATTTCACAGGGATCCAACTAGCACCCATAAATTACTCATACCTCCAAAAGTATCTCACGTCACTTGTGAATCTTAAATATGTTCGTTGACACGAAGGAATGACCGGGGTTGATGTAACTTTTTATCCATGTGATCCAACTTTTAAGTCATGTGTTGTGTGTTATTTGAAGAACTTAGAACTTCTGGTCTATGTGTTGAGTGTTATATTTTAATAAATAAAATTATGAGAAATTAGTATAATTTTATACTTATCTGCAATGATTTAGGAGCTGCAGAAAAAGTTCTAAACAATCACTATTTATTAAATACCATTGATAATGGTACAATGTCGTAAAAACAAAGTAAACATGGTGGACAACTTGCGGACGATAGAACTCATTAATGGAGAAGTACTTGTGCAGATTGTAGTGTTCCATACGGTGGTTTCACAGCCTAAAATTATCAATGACAGCGGTTGGTGTAGCGGCGTCATCATGTTTTCTTGTGTAGTAACTATTAACATAGTCTACCACCTTAATTTGTCGATACAAAGGAGGATTCTCATCTGATACAAGCTCCTTTATCGGTCCATATAGCCTGTCTGATCCACTGAAATATGTTGAGAAGAAGAATGCGACTGATATTCTTGGGCCAACGTCTCTTGCCAGAACTCTATGCAAAGCGCTCTTGAACTTGTCATTCGATACAAGCTAGTGCAAATAGAATGCAAAAGTCTAAGACAATTTTTCAAAGCATAATAATGAATCATCAACGTTGTTTTTGGTTTTTAGATCCTTACCTGCAGGAAATCACCAATGTTAACTATCAAAGCTCCTGGAACCGGAGGAACATCTACCCACTTATTATCGTAGACAACTTGGAGGCCTCCAATTTGATCCTGGAGAAGGATTGTAATAAAAGTAGCATCCTTATGTGGTGTAGTTCCAATTGCTAGCTTGGGCTCAGGACATGCAGGATAATAATGGCACAAGATGTAATGCCCTTCAGCACAACCAATGTCAGTGAGATTATTAGACTTCAGCCCAAGTGCCTCTGAGAGTAACTCAAAGATAGTAATTCCAACTTCTCTAGCTTGTGCTGAGTATTTGATTGTTATATCCCTGTAATTGGTGGATGAGAAAATGATTACTGTATATATTGGTGAATTGCACAAAACATTTATCAAGATGGACTAGTTATTCAATAAGTTTATATAGATCAATATACTTATGTATTAATTAACAAAAAAGTTATAAAATTAATAAACATGTATATTTAATAAAATAAAGTTAACCATAATTATCTTTGGTTCATTTATAAAATTAAGTCACGTTAAATAAGTTGAAGTAAAATAATTTTGATTAAAATTATTTGTTGATCATTGATAACTTGTTCTTCAAAAAAAAAATCAAAACGTGATAACAATAATAACAATAGCAACATTTTAGTAAAAATTTCGAGATCTAAAAAGGTTAGCCTAACTAATAGAGAGAATTTACAAGCATGAAAATCATTTAAATGGCTAATTACCTGCAGACTTCAGGAAATTCCTCAGGTTGAGGAGCATCTGGTGCCATGATAAAGTAACTGGTATCCCTCCAGTTTGCAGCTTTGAGATCGTAGAGATTAAAATTGCTATTGTACCTGACTTTTCTGGAGATATCTCGTGAATAGAACTTCATTTTCTCCTCATTGGGTTGTTCGTGAAACTTACGGACTCCATCAATCATCTCCTCCAAGGTATCAGTGGAAACTCCATGATTCACAACTTGGAAGAAACCCCATTTCTCTGATGCCTCTAGAATTTCTTCGATAATCTGCTTACGTGCATTTGTATTTTCTTCATCATGCACATATTTCAGGTCTATTACTGGAATTTGGAGACTTATTGGATGAGGTGCTGAGGAAACCTGATCATCAGCGACTTCAGAATCAGGTGGCAAGACAAAGATGTCGGGAATTTTCTGAATTCCAGCATCTACAAGCCCTTTAACCCCTACTTTTGATTGATCAAAGGATTGTAGCTTTTCTAGTCTATCATTATGTGATTCATCATTTGCTAAAGGTGGTTGCACGGGTGAGGGTGCCATCTCTCTGTTTTTCTATGTTATAGGCGTGACAAGGATAATATAGTATCTTCCATTGCACGTTATCATCGAAGAACTCAACTCTACGAAAACAGAAATAATAGCAAACTGTTGTATTATTTCTGACCAAACTTAATTAATATATCAAACATACATTAACGGGGGCGGCACTCACTCAATATTTTAGGACCAATTCTATCAATATTTTTATTTACAAAACTTGGGAAAGTGTATTATCATTATTAAAGCAATTGGACTCGGTCTTGAGTGAGTAGGATATTATTATACATGATCTGATCACGAGCTCTCCATTACTTTTGGTGAAAAGTTTGCCTTACCTTGGTAAAGTGTATTTTTATTTTTTTGCCAAGATTTATTAGATAAGCTTATATAAATTAGATCATTATAATAATTATAGTATCTCATAAAAATTTCAATATACTCGAATAAGCTAATAAAAAGAGTACTAAATAATATATAATTCAAAGTAATCTGATTTCTTACACGAACATTTTTTCCCTAATTGTATAATTAAGTGTATATTATTTAAACTTGAGTGTGTAGGTTGTATTAGTTAGTCAGGTAAAGAGAATATTAAAAGTCCAATTCGTATTAAATGTTCAAATAATTAAATAATACAAGTTGACATCAAACGTTTGATATGAATTATTTACTTCTATTTAAAGTCTAATACGATGTACCAAACGAGGTCTTACTCTTTACAGCCAACCGATTTAACAAAACTTTTAATAATTATGAAAATATTAACAAGATAAGTTGAAGGATATTGTCACCAAACTACTTAAGTACTTGATTACAAATATAATTAAATAATTACGAACCTTAACTCTATAATTGTAAGCATAACAATGTTACATGTACAACAAATATTAAGCGTATTATAGTTTATATAATTAATTTATTGTCTAGTGCTTGATTAACAATGAATCTGGACATACCATAACATACAAGTATATAATTTCGCCGGCTCTTTCAGTATGCGAGTCAGTTCGCCGTCACCTTGAAGCCTGTTAACCTGTCAAAGTCAATACTCATTTTAAAAAATGGAGTTCAAGTTTGCAAATAAACTAATAGAAAACAAAAACGTTTCTTTTAAATACAATTTTAAAAAGGAAAAAAGCAACAAGTAAATGAAAAGAAGCTAATTAAAAAATTTAGAGGTATAAGATAAAAATGAATATATATGTTAATTAATTATATTTAGATTTAACTTAAAATTTTGATAAACAATGTAAAATATTAACACAAATAAACATGAAATTAAGAGGTAGAAATTATAAAATCCACTTATTTATTCAAACTAATTATAGAATGTAATATTAGAACTAGAGGAAAGAATTTCTAAAACATGCAAATAGATTTAAATACAATCTTTTATAATTTTGGGAATATATAAGCTTCTGTATAATATAGTATGTAACATATGATATACTTTTTAATCTGATATAGAAAAGGTGAGAATGTGAGATATAATTTCAAATTAAGAACTTTTGTTCTTTAAAACATAATTAAAAATGGGCCATTTAAACTTTACAGTTTGTTCTAGAATTTAATTTAAATTTAAATATTTATTTATAATTAATTCATATAAATTTTTGGTTAATATTTATATGTTTTTGGTTATATTTTTTTATTTATTGTCTTTTGAAAATCTCATAATAGATCAAATCTACTTTTTTTTTAAAAACCAAAAAGAACAGGGAAAGAATACGGTGACGATAACATGGATGCATCAGAAATCAACTATTAAGTGTTCACAATCTCTTATGATATTCACGTAACGATAGAATGAAAACTAAGCCTATCAAGTTTTTCAATTAATATTAAAATTTACATTTTGAAATTTACAAAATTAGAATTCAATTTTGCTAAATAACAATGTCATATTTAGTTTCTAAAGTTTTTAAAATTTTAAATTAAGTTCAACTTGTTATTAATTAAGTTTTCTCTCTTTAATTATTATATATGTATGATCTATTAGATTCTTAATATATTAGTGATAAATATAAATTATAACCAATATATAAAATAATTTTTTAGTTTTATCACTAATTTCAATTAACTAATTTACAATTATAAATCAAAATTGACATTTAGTAATTTATTATAATCACGAATACTAAAGTAATTTGACTAATATATTATTATGCATAATTTAATATTTTCTTTATTAATGTTCTAAGTAAAAGTAGAATACATAATTTATGTTTAATTTATATAAAATTCAATCATATTTGTTCTTAAAAACTAATAATTAAATTATGATTGATAATTAAACTAATCTCACTATGAAATTCTTAAATAAAAACTAATAGCAAATGATAAAATATTCTTGTTAATTACTTTGGTGTAACTAATTAATTATTAATATACTCAACTATTTTCATATATGTCATACTATGTCAATTTTTATTTATTTACTTTAGATAAGAAACAAGCAAACCCTACAAAATAAAAGAAAATTAGAGAACGATTCTAGAGATTAGGGGCGTATTCACTTACATAAAACTGAGACTATTTTCAAGGAAAAATTTCTAATAAAAAAAGTTTGTATTAATATTACTCTTTTATAAAAATTTTAAGTAAAAATTGTTTTCTTTAGTCTTTAAATTTTAAAAGGAATTTAGAAAACAAGACCGGTTGTTTTCTAAGATTTGTTTCGTTAAAAAAGTAGTAATTTTCTAAATTGAAAATACATTTTTCAAAAACAATAATAAACACATTTTTCAAAAATAATAAACAACACGTTTTCAGTTTTTAAAAATAAAAAACAATTTTTGACATTCCTAATTAATTGAACACTTTTTTCAAATTTTCTATTAAAAATAATTATTTTTATTTTTAATAAAAACTAAAAGATGAAAACAGAAAATAATTTTTTGTAATTGAAAGCAATTTTCTGTATCAGAGAACGAAGAACGGGCAGATATATTTTTAACAAAATCATGTGAGTTTGTATACAATCCAATGTAAAGCCTAAAATTTTCAATTAATTTAAACCGAACCCATAACCTTTTGACATTCCTAATTAATTGGGTCACTTTTTTGTTATCAATTTGAAATAGCAATTTAGCAAAAAATTTAACAAAAATGAAGAGGATAAAATAAAACAAAAAGCTACAAAGCAAAGATGACTATTGAATTAGGCCTCGATTTGTACTCAAGTGCATCAAGTCTATAGTAAAATTTTCTTAAAATAACAATAAGTAGCTTTTTGAGTGTATTTTTTTATTACTATTAATTGGAGAATCTGTGAACATTAGGTAATAAAAAGCTCTACCACCGATAACTAGACCTAGTTTGGGACTCCATTGACCGGGTGGGAGTCCAGCCGATGTGAAAATTTTCACATTTTTATCCTGGTTATTTAGATCTATTTATCCCAAATGACTTGCACCAATAATAAGATAACCATTTACCACCACTTTTAGGGAGAGCATTATATATCTATCGCCTGTAAAACAAGGGGAAGACTGCAGCATAATATTGAGCAATAGAGCTGCCAAAAAGATCCCATTTGGTCAAGTTCAATGTGATGTTCTATTTCTGTGTACCCAACCCAAGCTGCAACATCCAAAACGTTAAGTTGGGTTGTGTCTGGATTTGGGAATTTAATAACCCAAAAATTTCACATATCCAAAATTTCAAATGCTAAAGAACTGCATAGACTCAGCCTCCAACTATGAAGTCAATGCCTCCCACAGTTCATCAGGAAATCCACTTTTTTTCTTTTTCTTTTGTTAACAGGAAATCAACTAGAGAGCTCTTCGCCGCTATTCGCCAGCACTTACCTCCAAAGCCTACTTATGAAGCCTTTCTTGTCCTTTTTCATCCTATTCTCCAGAGATGGGAAATCAATATAGTTATAGGCAAGGTCGAGAACAATAGGGTTTCTAGTTATAGCTTGACAGGCAGGAGGGAAGCCTTCAATATGTGGAGGAACCTTCGCATTTGAAATGCTAACAGCAGGCTCATACACATCGAGTTTCTCAAGAAGGAATTTCTGCACCTTACAATTTCAAAACAATATTTCAATCAGGGTTAGTGATAAATGCTCAGGATAATTCAACATTGAGAAAAATACGCTGCTTAGTGAATATGTAAAAGAAAAGAATAACTGACAAATCAGATATATATCTTGAGATTTAACCATGGAAATTACACTATTTTTACAGAGGCGCAAATCATTATTTGTGGTCAGTTTTTTATTTGCAATCCAGGTTTAGTATGTCAATGTATACATGGTGATTGCTAGTATAAATAGGAAGATACAATTAGGAACAGAAGTTCTATTCTATGGTCCATCCTTTGCCATCATTATTACAGTTATCACCAGTTTGATTTCTTCTTCTTAAGGAAAACAAGAGGAAAAAAACAACGAAAGCATGACATACCTTCTTCTCACTTCCACTCAATGAAATTGCAGAAACCTTCTTAGAGAGGGTCTCTGGAGCTTTCACCTCCTCCATAATCCCAATGGCATGCTCAATGCAACTGTTAGATCTGCACTCGTTGTATAAAATCTTCAACTCTTTGATGATCAACTGTTCAAGAAGAAGCATAACAAATATAAAACAATTAATCCAAATGAAAACATATCATCCTTAATTTATAACTCTCATAAAGCACCAACAGGTAAATGTCCTCCATGATTTCATCAGATAAATCCTAAACGAGTGACTTTCACAACTGTAATTCATAAACAGCTATTGGTTTATATTCTTCTCCAGGCTAAATCACCTCATCAGAGATATTCACACTCTGAAAGTTTTGCAAGGCACTTTCAGCAAGAGATTGACCTCGGCAGTACAATGCATATGCTTCTGTTCTCTTTCCAGCTAAACTATATGACTTCGCCAAGTAGAAAGACCTGCCACATTGGTAGACATATTACATTAAGATACAAATTAACATTTTAGGGAAATTAGGTTAGTCTTCCAAAACCAGCCTCCAGTGAAATCCCAACTCTAAATGAAAAAGGTTGCAGAACTAGACGACGGTGAAGGTTTAAGCACAGAAGAAAGATAAAATAGCCAGTCACTGGTGAACCATGGAAATGTAAGGTGAACTAGAGTGGAATTGAAAGACTACTTCATGATGATTTAATCAGTTATTATTTTCGAGTCTCATAAGAAAACGAGATGTGAAACTGGCAGTGTTTCCAAGATAGTTGTTGCCACGGATCATAGTGCATTGGCCATGACGCTTGTAGCCAACTTCAAAATAGTAGACCTTTTCTTCTTAAATAAGAGGTAATGAATAAAAATGACTTAGTTACAAGTAACTTGTTAAAGCAAGCAGAGGATCATACCTTTGGGCTCGGAATGTCAAACTTCGTCGTGTACAGTCTTCAGCTAATGCCAGTTCTTCAGGTTTTGTATCTCGCCCAGAACTCAATAAATCAGAAAGATCGGCAGTGTTCTGTGAAATATATCATGCGAATAAAGTTTTCAGTAACAAGTTGAGTCAATCTTAATACAGGAAGTGCATGTTAAAATTGCATTTTCAAGAATGCATCATCGACCTGTAATAATAGATCATACAAGCGAACAAGTTCTTCCGGTTTGGTAGCTTTCTCCATTTTGTCATCACGGCGCCTAGCAAATTTACTTTTTGCAATGCTAACCAACAATTGATTACGTTCCATGGTTCGCTGTACTAATACAGTACTGACAGCTTTATCAAGGCCATACAATTCATCTTTGACATCATCAGCAGTACCTGCACTAACCTACAAAATTTGACATGTCAAGAATCTGTTTGAAAGACAGAAAAAGAAAATAGTAAACACAGGCTATAAAAGTACAATTGGATAACCTAATAAATGCTACCAAAGGAGCAAGTCCACATAGCATTAGAAAAAGAAAAAGTTGGAAAAGAAATAAAGTGACCTGTATGAAGAAAAAACAGTATGAAATCACTGGGTAGCATTCCATACCATGTCACTGCAGATGCAGCTCCTCGCTTCATGATAAGCAGCAAAAACTTTGTCAAAGATGGTTAATTTTTTCTCAGCTTGTAGTGCATCTGATGCAGGGCCATGCAAATCCTTCTCCAAGTCTTGCGCTGAAAATGAACCACAAGAGAACCAAGATTTGACTCCAATTGGATCAGATAATAATTTAGTGTATATATCAGTAAATAGTATTTGTACAACCAATAATTTGGCCATGAAAAGAAAGTCAAACAACCTCATATCTTGTTAAAAAAGAAAATGTTAAATCTAAAATTGCAGAACAAAGTCAGCATATGATCTGTTAAGTAAAAAATGAATTAACAAACTGATCAGTGAACTTCATTAAAATTTATCTTTTTTCTTAGATCAATACAGCCTTCAGACTATGGAAACTTTACAAGTTATAAGATATGCATCAGATTTGCATCGCAAGAGCTATGAACACCTTAAGTAAAGAATATGTTATAGAAATTCAAATAATCACATCAGGAAAGGTTCCACGGATAGAGATTCTGATTGGCAGTACTTTATCTTCATATCTATTGAGAGATTGAAATTAGCAACAGACCTTTTAAAATGGCCACTCTAGTTTTTGCATTGGATATTGGATATCTATGCCCAAGCCAATGAAACTCTGTCAAGGATGCAGCCTGTTGAGACCTTGCCTCAGCCATAGCAGCCTGTAAACCAACATAATGATGAGAATCAGAAGAAGTTAGATAGAAGATTTTGGCTTCAGCGAAAATTGTAACAAGTATTTTCACAATCAGTGGTCACTTCAATTTACAGAATCCAACATTGTAAAGTTGCAATAGGACACAAAGCTCAATCATTTATGAGCTACAGTTCAGTCAGAAACATATCAGCTTTGTAAAATCAATGGTGGGACTCCAAGATCAAAAGAACATAATTTATTTAAGGAAATCAAAGGCAGAAAAAGGAGTATAACCAAAATGTAACATGTACAATTTCAAGTTGAAACTAAGCAATCTCACCTCAAACTTAACTTTGAATAGGTCCAACGCAGGACCTTCCATTTCACCAATTTGTAGGAGGTCAGAAGTTTGCAAGTTTGACTCGCCTATTTTGTGCCGGCAATATCGAATACTAGGCTCTAGCTCCTCAACACGACCACGACACAAGACTTGATTCTCCAAATCTCCATACTTCCCAAGTTCCTCATAAACAGCTCTTCAAGGGGAAAAAAAAGCAAGTTGGTCAAGCAGATTCCTTTGTAATTTGACTAAATTAGGATAAATAGCAAGTATGGGCAGTGCTATTGATTCTGGAATATTGAGAACAAAAAATATTCAGAAGAAATCATAAAACAATTTGAAAGGATGTGCTAGAACAGCTTTAATGTCATTATAATATACAAACCAAAATCAAAGATTATCTCTCATATTTCCAGACAGAGTACTAGGCATCACTGCCTGAATTTTTTTTATATAAAACATATAGATGAAAGATCAGAATTCGATGTAGGATAACGCTTACAGTACAGTGGGTAATTCGATCATCAAACTTCACAGCCAATTTCTCTTATATCAATTGTCGAAGCATCATGTAGTTTAGCTATACGAATAAGATAATATCTTGTATAATGTCTCGTATATGCAGAATTCTAACCCATCCAAAGAACTAGCTAAAGCAGTTCTAGAATAGTGTAATTAAACTATTGACAGATTCAGCAAGAAAAAACTTGAAAGAATAAGCATACATGACAGCCAGAGAATACACCAACTATTTGATAAAAGACATGCAAGCTGTAATTTAGGATGTCTCCTAAAACTTATGAATAATGAGGTCTACGAATCACTAGGTTAACACAAACTAAGAATCATCCTAAAAGATTGTGAACAAACAAAATTATTAGTCCCACACAAATAGATACCTAGAAATCACTTGTATGGTTTTAGGAATCACTCCTAAATCGAAGAACAACTCTCACAATGAAAGAATGGTACTCTCGAACTGAAAATTCAGAAATTCTAAAAAAGAACACACTCTACACTCTCCTGCTATCCATAAACTAAATGCACAAACATATAGAATTTTCCATTTGATCCGAGTAAAGCAAAGAGTCAAACTTTATTTTTCAACCTAATTGAAAACGTCAAAAAAATCTGCTTTTATAATCTGAACAATAAGAAGAGAAAAAAATAGAATGAACTCGTCAAAATTAAAACCAACTAGTACAGAACATAACCAAAACTAATTCTAGTTCTCCATCAAATAACTAACAACTACAACATAATGATGCACCTGGCACTAATGAAATTCTTCAAGGCAGTGTCCCAATTTCTATCTTGTTCAAACAACAGAGTCCCATTCATATAGGAGGCATAGGCCTGCAAAATGGAAATTAAATGAAAATGGTAGTCATGTTGGAATAATCAGAAAGTAACATTGTACAAAAATACCTACAACTTGTTAGTAAATATCAGAACACAAGTTTGAGGCATGGAATAATAAAGAAAATGTAAAACAATAATATGAAAAGATGTAGTTACAACTAAAATGTATAATAATCAATTTCTCCTACATGAGATCTGCTGATAAAAGAGGAGACCAATTTTTATTTTTTGCATTAAGTAAGGTTTTCTCTTGTTAGAATTTAGATTTGGGCCTAACTCAACCCCATAAGCTAACTTATAGGGTGAAAGTTGCCCCTTACTTATAAACATTCTTAAGATCATGTCTCTATCCAATATGGAATTCCAACACACCCCCCTCACGCCCAAGAGTGGACATCTGGAGCGTGAAGTTTGCAGGATTGGACATCTGCGGGTGGCCCAACGGATCTAGGATAGGCTTTG
>JANIMX020000106.1:968110-978142 GCA_024582655.2 Erythroxylum kunthianum
TGAAATCCTATAAATACCAAGTGTATATGTAATAAAAAGCTCTCGACAATTTCAACACTCAAGCTTATTATCTTCTTGCTTTCAATTTAGTTTCCAGTAGTGTAGACTCTCAATTTGCTATCCACTCCAGACGTTCTTTGGAATAGTCTGGGAACCCACAGTCAGGAAACAGAGTCCCTTTCTTGACATAATCGACTGAATTTGGGAATCATCGTTGTCGCGTTAAATCATAACACGATTAACTTGATTTTTAATTAAGCGATAACAGTACCTAAGTGTTTTGTCAAATCAAGTATCCAAAAGTAACAACCAGTGTACATTCAGAAGGGTGGTGCTATTTCATAGGGTCCAATATTGCGATAGGTATTGTGGTTGCTTCCCCTGCCAGTTTTGAGTATATAGCTGTAAACGAATGTCGGCATTTAGTCTTCTGTAGAATAATTCTTGAGATGTAAAGTTGTCATGAAATATTCTACCATTTCTTTCATCCCAGAGGGTAGTTACAGTGGAGGATAGCACAATCTAGAAACACTTTCGAGCAATAGAGTTTTTGAAGTGCAATGTACTTACTTGATTCTGGTGCAAACTTCTACAATTAGGGTTTGAAACACATATGCTACTTAAATCCTCCCATATGGCATTAACATAAGACCAATTGAAGAACAAATGCTCCATTGATTCTGCATCTCGCTTGCATAGACAACACCAGTTAACCATTTAATTGGACTTACTCAGTTTATCAATAGTTTTTAGTTTGCCTATGAAGATTTGTTATAGCATGACAATAGCTCTGGGAACTAGATAGTTCTTCCATTTACATTCAGCCCGTGGAATATCAGGAAGGTGATTAAAAGCCACTTATTACATGATTGGATGGAGAATTTACCATCATGACTATTCTTCCAGATATATTTGTCCTCCTTCTGATTACATTATGTGTTGCATAGTTTAGTTTTTAATTTTAATAGAGCAGTAGTGTACCTAATCCTTTCTTTAATATACATGAGCTCTGCTACTGTGGATTTAATAGGTATGATTTCCTTTAGTATTACTGCTTGAGGGTGGTTGATCAGTGGGCCCTCCGACAACCAATTGTCAAATCACACATTGATTGATTTCCTATTGCCAATTAGAGCTATGAATTCCCTACTGAGTTTACCTCGCATTCACATAATTGCTCTGAAGGTAGAGGAAGGTGTTTGTGTGGTCTGCATAGCCCATATACTACTTACTTTCATATAGTAGGCATTGATCCATCTACTCTATAGTGACAGTTTGTCTGTCACGAGTCTCCATAGTCGTTGTTGTAATGAAAAGGAATTTAGGTATTTTATTAAGTAAATACCTAAACCCCCTTTACATCGAGGTATGCAAACTTCCTTCCAATTCAGAACTGCTTTTCCTCCTCCTCCAGTGTGTCCATACCATAGAAATTTACTAAGAATATTGTCAATAGTCTTTAGAACTGATCTGGGACTATATAAGTGAGCAGTCTAGTAGCCTATCATAGCATTGAGTATGGTATTAATGAGTTGTATTCTACCTGCTTTGGATAGATGCCTAGAGCTCCAAGATGATATTTTGTTTTGCACCTTATACACCAATTCTTCATACTCCTTGGATTTAATATGGTATGGAGCTATGGGAATGCCGAGATACTTCAAAGAAAAGTGTTGGATGGAAGCTCTAGTAAGTGAGGCTAAGATTGACTGATGAGCTTCAACGCTTTTAGAAAGATAGACCCCACTTTTTGAGCAATTCACCTCTAGTCCCGTAAGTCTCTTGAATTTGCTCATTACTTTCATCAATGCTTCAACTAATATTGTGTCAGCTTTGGATAAAATGATTAAATCATTTGTGAAACAAAGGTGGGTGAGTTGCTCCTTCTTGCATTTAGAGTGATACTTGAAGTGAGTGGTTCTTTGTACTATATTGCTAATAATACTATTAAGGGTCTCCATCACTAAGGCAAATATATAGGGAGATAGTAGGTCTCCTTAGATAATCCCCTTTTTTCCTTGAAATTGTTTGGTTGGTTGTCCATTGATTAAGATACAGTAAGAGGGAGTTTGAATACACTGAATAATCCACCTTGTGAATACTTCAGGAAACTCCATGGCGATCTTCATATTATGAATATATGTCTAGTAATGCTATCATAGGCCTTTCTCAGATCAAGCTTGATGCATCTGTTAGGTTTACCCTTCTTCTTAGAGTATCCAGAAATGAGCTCTTCAAGTAGTGATATATTGTCTCATATTAGCCTCCTAGGAATGTAAGCTCCTTAGATATCACTGACATACTTGTGGATAATCCTTTTGAGCCTCTGAGCAAGGATCTTGGAAATTATCTTGTAGGTAATGATACAAAACGCAATAGGCCTGAAATCAGAGAATGCCTATTGCTCACCAGTTTTTGGTAATAATGTTATATATGATTTGTTAATTTCCCTGAGCAATGTGCCTTTGTTAAAGAACTACAGAACTGTTTTGGTGACTAATTCTCTGGTCTGACTCCATGTAGATCGAAAGAAATGCTCATTAAGTCCATTTGGTCCTAAAGCTTTATTCAGGTGAATAGACTGGAGTGCTTGTTGTACTTCAACAGCTGTTACAAGTGTTGCCAGCATTCTTGCATCTTCTTCCACAACAATATTTTTCATAAACAGTCTCATCGCTTGGCTAGATTTATACATTACCTCACTGATGTATTCAAATGCCCCATTCAATAACTGTGATTGTGTTTCAAGCCTCACATTTTGGTGATTTATTGTAATGATGTGATCGTTCCCCTTTCTAACATAAATAGCTTTGTGAAAGACACTAGAATTTCTATCCCCATCTTTAACCCATACCATTCAAGCCCTTTGTTTTCTCAAGGAGTAGTCAACCTCTAAAGCATGTGTGTAGCTTTCTAATAGTTCCTTTTCCTTCATGCAGAGCTCATTATTGTGAGGATCCATATATAGTTGTGTTTAGAATTTTTCCAGATTCTCTCTAGCCATATTTACCAATCTGTATGTGTTCCCAATATTGTCTTTAAATAGTTGCTTCATTTCCTCTCTAATCAGTTTTAACTTCTACATCATTTGAAATCGAGCAGTACGCCTGATAGGGGTGGTGAGAGCTCTCTACGCGGCTTCTCCAAAGCTAGCTAGGTGGGTAAGAAAATTATTAAATCTAAAATGTTGAGTGTAGTTGTTACCTTCCACTTTGATCAGTATTGGTGTATGGTCTGAGCTGAGATTGGTTTTGAATATTGAATAAATTGAGGAGAATCTGCCCATCCAGTGTGGATTTGCAACTGATCTGTCAAGTTTCTTTTGTATCAGTGCATCACCTGATTGTCTATTAGACCAGGTGTAGAAGTAGGCTCTCCTTGGTAGGTCCACACATTGAGCCTTCTCTAGACTTTCCCATTGGTCATTGTAAGGAGTCACATTTTCTTGGATACCCATAGCTTCCTTTGATTTCAATATGGTATTGAAGTCACCAGTAATCAACCAAGGGATGGAGATCGAATATGCTAACTCCTTAATGTGGTTCCATAGAGAGTTTCGCTGATATATACTGTTGAATGCATAAATGAAAGTCACATGTACTGTTACCTAAAGTTAAATCAGTTGAATTTCTAGTGAGATCATTTGTTCTGTGAAGATGGAAGACTTTATGAGAATGCTGGAACTATTATATAGGACCACTATTCTACCACTAATCTGATCAGTTGCATTTGAGATGTATTGCCATCCACTTGGAAGAATATTTAAGAACTTCTGGAATTCACCTCTTATCCAAGTCTCAACTATACCTGCCATCTCAACTTTATTCTGAAGTATGATATCCCTAACTGCTAGTTTTTTCAGGGTTTGCTAACTCCCTTGATATTCCATACAAGAATGATCATGATGAGGCTCTGCTTGATGGGAGCTTTTTCTTCCTACCAGGTTTTCTTCTAATGACTACCTCATACTCGCCTTTATTTGTTACTGGTTGTATATTCTTCCCAAGTGTAGTATCAGTTTTGTTGTGCTCACTTCCAGCTTCATAGGACACCACATGTTTTGAAGTTGGTGAATGCTCCAATGCTCCAGGGGTCTGCTACTCAACAAGTGTGTCTTGTGTAGGCAAATTTGTGTTTTCAACTCTGCTTCTGTCTTCAATATCTTAGAGGTCTATATGTTCCTCACTTACTACCTTAATAATTACACCTTCTCCACTATGTCCATTGTCATGCAAAGCTACTTGCAGAGAGGTCTGCATAGTAGATTCAGTGGTAAGTTGTTCTCTCTCAGAAGCAGTTGCATTATAGGATTTGTCTATCATCTGCCCATCTTCATAATTATTTCCCAATTCATGCATTAGTTCATGATAGTAAACTGATTTAAATGTCCTACCAGTAGGGGTCCAGGTTTGTTTCTTCTTTGTTTTGGGTCTCCAAGCATACGAGACCTTCAGATGGTCTTCCACTATTTCCATTTCCTTATTCAGCCTCAAGAAAGGTGTAATTTTTAGTAAATCAAAATAAGCAGAGATTAAGACACATACCCTCGTATAGTTGATCCTTCTAGTTTAAGTTGTAGCTTGGTCCAATGCAATGGGTTTTCCAACAAAACTTGTCAAGTGACTTAACCCATTGGTAGTCCAGTATTCAAGAGGAACATCATGCATGTTCATCCAGATAGGGATTTGGTCTGACTTCATCGCCTCAAAATCCAGCCCAGGCTTCCATGATTGCAACAATATTGGTCTACCTTGGACATGTTAGGGCCCTACTTGGATGATTGCCTGTGTCTGCTCCTGATTTGAGAACTTTAAAAGGAAGATATCCTCAGCATTGACCATGATTTCTTGTAATCCGTATGTTTTCCAGTTGCTATGCGCCCAACTTTTCATCACTGGAAATGCCACTCTCTTCTTAAGGAAAAAGCCTACTACTGTGGGTAGTATACTAGCTTTTGCCCCTCTACAGAATCGCTTACAACTTGTGTCCATGTTTTACGAACTGAGTTTACTTTAGATGGGAGGATTTCCTTCTCACCACCCGCACTATTGATCAGAGGCGGGAACTGTTCCTTGATGGTATCCATTTAAGGACCAATATTTTGTTCCTATTTATCCCTCTCAAGATCTCTCTAAAACACAATGTAATCTAGAGCAATAAAAGATCACTTGCAAACATACAGAGCAAAAGAACATCTCATTAAGTGACCATGCAAGTAGCAACCACCAGACATACAGAGAATTTTGGGGGCAATAAATAAAAAAGGAGTAGTTGTCAGCAAACAATAAACTAATAATAAATAGATGCAGAGTAGCCTAGTAATGCACAAACCAATGTTAATTTGTTTACATATACATAACAACGTTGTTTTGTTTGAACTTTTGATTGAGTTGGACTATGAAAATTTAACACCCATAAGAATATTATCACAAGGCTCCCTAAAGTAAATTAGAATGCTATCCAAAATTGGGTGAAGTGGGTATACATTTGATACTTTTAAGCATGGACTTAGACTTCTTTTTAACACATACATCCACATATAAGAGTCAATATGCTTATCTTGAGACAAATTTCATCTTTATGCCTAACTCTTTGTTTTTTGGTTTCCATATCAAAAAGTTATCCCCCAGCTTTGAGCCTTTCAAATATGTGCACTAATGCAGGCCTTGTAAGCATATTGTCTAGATGGTATAATTTAAGTGCTCGAGGTAGTTTTCACCTTCTAACAATTCCTAAGGACTCCACTATTGTAACGATAACATTTTCTATTAAATGAAGTAATTTTAAGACAAATTACAGATATTTAGATGATAGGTTCAATTAATGGGATAAAGGCATCATAACTTCGTAAACTCCTTGCCTCTCATGAGTGCTCATTAGTTGAGCCAATATGATATAAGTAAGGTTGTCATATAGAGAAGCTTGGGTTTATGGGTTTGCTTCTTTATATTCTTTTACTATTACTTATGTTGCATATCTTTATCTTCTATTATTCAACTTAATATAGTTGTGAATATGAACAAAATAATTATGCATATAAAAAAACTAAACAGAAAGGATTGGTGATGCAAGGTCTCCTAGGAATTAACCTTAGAAAACCCACGAACAAGATTGAATTAAATAAAAGCTAAATCATATTTAAACAGAACTCATTTATTAATAATAAAGAATTAAGAACCAAGTTCAAAAAATAATATGAATTCTATAATGAAGAATTCTTTGATAAGTTCAAAAGTTCAATGAATAATAAGGAATAAAATCACTCACTTTTTTCATTATTAAAAGTCTCAAAAACTAAAACTATGTAAAACACTCCATAAATAGTATATAATTAAGGTTTTTGATAATATAGACGGGTTAGAACATGATTAAATCTCAAAGCATATTTGAAACTAAAATTTTGAGAGTAAAGGAAATAAGCTTTGATCCACCCGTAAATATGACAATTTCTTTATAAACTGATTCTTAAGATACGTACTCTTGTCTAGAGAGGGATACAGGTTAACATATGCTCATATGTGAAGCTGTGTCTAGGCCAAGATGGATCTTTTACATCTACATCTTCTCTAACCTTAACTTGGAACATGTTGATAATTACTTGGTCTTTCTTTGCATCCAATAAGCTTCTCAAAATAGTTTTTGATGTACTCTTTGAAACTTGATATATATATATGTCTTGAATCAACTCATTCAAAGCCTTTTTGAACTTCTTACTCTTAACTCTTGTAGTTGGACATTTAGACACATAAAATGGATCTTTTATTTGATTCATGCTTATATTAGTTGGTGACCTCCTCTTCTAAAGAGAAGAAGAAGCATAAGGTTAAACATAGTGATCAAGTCACTATAAATAAACCCACCAAGCATATTCCTTCAGTACCTATTACTTATATCCATGGTTATAAACCCACCAAACATGTTCCTTCAATTATTTTTTAGTTAAGTCCTCTAATAGTAGTGATTTTCCTAATCAAGTACTTTTTGATAATGGAAATACGTAACCAATATGTCACATCAGTATGATGCTAATATAGCAATCATATAAGATACATGTTAGTATGCTACATTAGCAAATTATGACACAGATGATAATATAGCCCCACACTTTCATGTGGATATCATGTCACCATGATGTGACGTGTCTTCCATATAGATACCGTGTCAAAATTTTATGTCAATTCTCTTACTTTAGCTTGAAGTACTTTAATTTGTAAATTATTAATATTAGGAGGGTTTAATCGAGAAATTATCAAATTTGGTTTAGTTATGTATCCTTATAATGTTATATGATTCCAAATATTAGAGGTGTCCCTAAAATAACTTTAAATGTTGATCAATCATATAGTAAAAAAATATTGCTATATTGGTAGGTGTAAATTATATATTAACTTATCATAAGCCTATAAGAAATTTTATTACCTTAATATTATTCATGAAATAAACACTCAGCATTATCCAAAAACAAGTTTTGAATTTTGTACATTGAAATCTCTTACTTTATTTTGTAAAGATTCGAACTTCGTAACTTTTTATTTTATTTTATTTATACTATCCCTTCCTCTCAAACTTGTTTATATTACATAAAATAGTTTTAATAATTCTTGGTCATTTAGAAACTTAACTTTTTGTTATCAAATACCATTTCTATTACATCGATATGATAATGGCTTGAACTCTTGTCAACTATATGTTAACGGGGTGAATTAGTTGTGTATACTTTTTAGGCTATTTGTAGACTAAGGAATGAGTTGAATAGTATAATGAATGATTACAATGATTTCATTAAAAAAAAATCATAAAGCAACGGAAATAATTATCAAAGAGGGTAAGGAAAGAGAAAAAACTAATTTATAGTGATTCAACTAAACAACCCTTAGTCTATATCTTCTAAGTTCCACTTAAGAATTTATTATTATCTTCTTCAATAGGTGAAAAGATGCCTTATATATATATATGCATATGTTAACACTCAGTTTCAAGAATAGAACAGTCGAAGGAGATATCGAGCCGAGACAAGTTGATGAATCAAATGAGTAAGGAGGCTTGCCGATAGAAGGGATATAATACCGACTAAGGTTAGTAAAGAAAATTGGCATCCGAATGAAGAGCAGTATGTCGACTGGGACGTTAGAATAATCGATAGCCGATAGGTGAATAGATATCGATTAGTGACAGATGTTATGATAGCCGAGTGAAAGGAGACCTCGACTGAACGAACCGATAGCCGATTACAAGAGGATATCGGCAGAACACATGCTAGCCGATTATAGGAAGATATCGGCAGAACATATGCTAGCCGATTGCAAGGAGACCTCGGCACATTGTGAGCCGAGTACAAAGGGATATCGGCAGAGTATATTAATAGCCGATTATAAGGAGACTAAACTCAGATGGATAAGTTCAAATCCCGAAGAATCCGCCCGAATTAGCATACATAAAAGCGTAACGAAGGACGACGTTCTTACAGTTATTATTTCGAAACAAGATTCTTCAAGATAAGATAAACAACGAAGATCGTCCAGAGTTTAAAATTTTTGTAGACAAAGATTGCACAGATCAGAGATATACTTGTATAGATACAGTAGTTGAGTGAAACACAAATTGTAAACCTATAAATATCAAGTGTAAATACAGCGAGAAGGCTCTCAACAATTCATATAATCAAGCAATTATTTCAATTCCTTTCGCTTTTTTACTTAGTTTTTAGCTCTCAAATCACCGTCCACACCAGACGCTCTTCAGAGTAGTTTGGGAACCCACAGTCAGGAGACAGAATCTCTCTCTTGACACAATTGACTGAGATTGGGAATCATTGTTATCAGACTTAGCCAACGCCTCGGATAGCAAAAAATTTTTTTACGATAACAGGTTGTAGATCCTATAACCAAGAAGGTTTCTAGATATGTAGTTTCTATGCATGCATAAGATTTATACTTTATTGTACGTGAATATCTAAAGTACTTATTATCAATGATAATGATTTGTTTGTCATACCCATTGAGTATTTGATACAACATATGTTTAATCAAGTGTTTAGTATTAGTTTCTATAATGATTTTTTAATACAAATTTTTGGTTATAAGAGGATGAGATGCTTGATTTCGAGTTAGTTGTTTAATTCTAGAACAAATATTTGAATGAATGTTAAACATTTAGTGCTAGATAAACGAAATATGTTGGACAGATATGAAATATCTTTCTATATAGGTAATCACCTTCATTACGACATATGAATGGAGATTAGAAAAGTTTAAGTGGTTTATATAGGTGAAAAACGAGAGTTTAAGTTTTAAAATATAAATGTTAATATGATAGACAATGAAAAGAGAAATGAGGATATTAGCAATAGCATAATCTAAAGAAATGATATGTTTACCCAATTTGTTTTAATAGATATGAGTTTTTAAAGATGAATTAAATGAGTAAAAATGAACTTAAGTTAGATATTAAGTATGCATAAACTATCATCTTAATTGTATTATAAGATAAGCATACACTTTGATGAAGAGAGTAAATATCATAGCACATAAATTATACCCAATGTACATATTCGACCAACAAGGATAATTTACGTCAAAATCTCATCTTATTTTGTATGATAATATTTTAGATTATATGAACCTTAAATTAAAATACTCTTTTTACTCATGTTCTAATTATGAAGAATTGAATTAAATATTCATTACGTTAAGATGTTGCTCGAAGACCATAAATGATTAAGTCTAATAAAACATTATACAAAAAAGAGTTATTTTAATTTGAAGGGTTGAGAAGTAAGAAAGATCAGTACGAGCACAAAATTTCTATATAATAAGTGTAGAAGATAATTAATGGGATAAATGATCTAGGATATATACAATTGAATCACTTCAAGTATATACTCCTTGTTAGAAATAATATTGGACTATTATAAATCAAGTACTACATACATTAAGTTAGTGGACATTATAGTATGTGGGCCTTGTGTGTATAGGGTTATCCTATGATGGGCAAGGATGACCCAAATCTGTCTCCTTTGGTTACACAAGGAGA
>JANIMX020000106.1:1315178-1327678 GCA_024582655.2 Erythroxylum kunthianum
ACCAAAAAATCTTTGTTTTTCTCATTCTGATCACGCAACCGCTCTGATACCACGTGTTAACATGTATATCTATCCTTATTACATGCCCATGACGCAACGTGAAAGGAAAATAAACGAAGAAATGTGGAATACCTGATTTCAGTTCCATCCCGGAATACGAACGCTGTTTCGGAGCTCTAAATGATCCCGGTTCTCCACGTAGCTGAAGAGAAAATCGATCACAACAATGGGATTAAGATCTTTCTACAATTTCTGGCAACGTAACACTCTGAATGGGTCAGAGTACCGTATGTTACGAATGATAACCGTAAATGTAGGAGACTTTAACCTTATATATATAGCTTCCCTATGGGGCTTTCCCATCACAAGCTCCATAGGGGTCCGGTCCATACTGAAAGGAACTCATTTTCTACCCGGACTTCGACCCATTGATTTAGATCATTTATTGGGTCACTTTATTATCTTTTCCAGGATCAAATTATGTCACGTAATCGATAATTTAATTTAAAACCAAAAAACACAATTAATAGGTGTCCAAACTTGATAGTAAAATCTAACATATAAAAGCATGTTTCTAAAGTTGGAAACTAAACATTATAAAGAATTAAAATATTGGCACATAAGCTTTGGAGTTTTACACCTCAATAGCATGGCCTATTGTCTGAATGATTCGATCAAAAACACTAGTGCGCTCAACCTCAAAGGATCTCCATTGCAGAAGACATTTGTATATGATACAAGCAACTATTGGTCTATTTTTTTGAAAGCCTAGGTGCTGTGCAATACAACGAATGAGTAGCTCCTGGTTCTCCTGTTGTTTTTCATTTAATGACTTCTGAGGTTTCCCCTCTTCCCTTTGGTTTATTGAACCACTATGCAGATCCTGAAGAATTTATTGAGTTGAACAGAAGAAGGAAGGAACCACGAAGACTAAGTCAGAGAACAAAGAAATAAAATATTTTGTTGTTTGTTACAGGAAATATTAGTGTGCATTTAAATGAGGTATACTCACCAAACCTGTCTTGTCAATGGGTATATGACTATCAGCCCTCTGTCAATTGAGTAAGAAAAAAAATCTATCATACTCTTTTCCAAGAGAAAAAAGAAAAGAACCAAAGTATAGATTTGATTGATCCTGGTACCTGCATAATTGATCTGGAGCGTCCTGACAGAAATTTATTGGGAGCCATGGACACAGCCTGCTGCCTAAGAACTTGATTCTCTGATTCTAAGTTCGTAAGCTTCTCCTCTAATCTAATCAGTCGAGTGTAAAAGGAGATCAGTTGCATCAGAAAAATTAGAAGAGGTAATGATTTCTTGAAATGCACAGGTCAAATTCAATTTCATAAGTTTGCAGGTAATGAAGTTCAGCAATGAAATATCACTAGATAGGCATTTGTTCTTAATACACTACCTCTGAACGGATTCTTTGTGTTGTTGAGCCTTTTTATCTGCTTCTTCCAGCTTCTTACGTGTATTTTCAATAATCTTCTGGGCTTCATTGTATTTCTTGTCTGTATCCTCTGCTCTTTCTTTCTCCGATTGCAACGAGACCTGTCAAGACATGAAACCAATGCAAAGACCAACAATGTGAGATCTTAATTTTATGATCTAGTATCAGTAAACAAAATGCAACTTTGGAAATATCTAATTTTGGTTAGCTTAGATACCCATGAGTTTCCTCAGATATATGTTAACATCCAACTAGGTCCAAGTGAAAGCAATTGCTTCATTAAGTTCAGTCGCAAACTACAACAATACCATGCACTACTAAGCTTCCATGCGTGTCCAATTATAATATCTTTTCATGCTAACCTTGTTCTCGTTTATTAACTACTTGTTCTGAGCTTATGATATGATGCCCTGATCTCTAAAACTGGCTATTCAGTTAGTGTTTCACCTCAATAGTCAATAGGCATGAAAAACCCAGATTTCACAATGAAAACAAACAGTCATAGTAGGACATATATAGATCATTTCAATCGAAAATGCAACTCTATCAACGTTTGTAACTGGTTTAAGAAAGCATATTTCGACAGCGGTCTTGGCATGTAAACTGACTTGTATCAAGATGTGAAAACTATGCAGACTGATCTAGTGTATTGTTATGCACTTCTGTTTTCAACGAGAACAGAACCTCTTTTTGCAATCTGAGAATGGAAAGAAAATTTTTGAACAAAGAATGAGAGCTAACAGACATTCTATTATGAATTGAATGAATAATGGTATCATGTGCTTGATACAATAGAAGCATGTAGAAATTATTGGAAGATTCTTGCCTGTAGATTTTCCAGTTCTTCTTTTAAGGAAGTAATTTTCTCAGTATCTTCAACAAGTACTTGGGTCTCCTTAATAACAGGAGGTGCTTCTTCAATGGCTTTCATTGTAGCTTCTCGTTCCTGGACAATCAATGCATTTGCTTCTTCTAATTTCTTTTGCATTTCTTCAAACGAATTCTGAAATTTTGCTACTTCTTGTGCTTTTGCTTCCTCTAGATCAGTCTGAAAGCAAGGGTTGAAGCCTTGGAATGAGCATATATGACTAAGGGCGATCAGTTAAATTGTAAAGGATGAAAATGTCGTTGTAACTGAATGAGGTTGTTTACTAATTTTCCTGTAGATTTATCAACTGTTATGACACTGGAAAAGGAATTATTATAATGCTTTACTGGGGTATGTTTTAAATTGGCATGCAAGTCCTAAAGGAATAGACAACTTTTATCATTCTTATGCTCATTGATGTCCATCCTCATAAGATGAAAACCAACCCTTAGACGTTTTTCCAATTGTAGACGCCAAGAGAGTTCCTCAACTTGTTTCTCAAGTTTATTTTTGGCTTCCTTTAATGCACCTGCTTCCCTTGAAGCCTGCAAACATTGCAGTAGTCAAAACTCCAAAGGAAATGAAGCAGATTTCAAGCATTCAGCAAGAAAGATTAAAAACAAAGAAGGAACTGTGCAATATGGAACACATCAACATGCCATCCACCAATTTACGCTCTTGCATATTCAAATAATTCATGCAACATAGTTTTCAGGGGCTTGCACTCGATAAACTTCAGTCACTGTTACAGGAAAAGCTTATCCTGTTGCTAACCATTTTTAGCTTTCTTAGCTCCCTCCGGCCAAGCCTTCCCCTCCATCTGGTCTGTGTTACAATTGCACCTCTCTTCAGCCTCTTATAGTAGCAATAATTTTTATGACAGCGCCACCGAGCCTGAAAGTTTTATAAAAGGAAGAGATCATTGTACTTGAAAACTGACTGTATTGAGAAACAAAACTGTTAAAGTAGTCTGATACTATCAAAAATATAACCTGAACAAAAATTGCAGCTTTAGTTAATTTCCTGAATCTAAATTCTTTACGAGCAACCATAGCTCTTAAGCCAGTCTGCAAGAAAAGTGCAGAGGCATGGAGTTTTTTGTAGGCTTGTCTGGCTTCATATCTCCGGACTTGCTTTTGAATCTTCACAGCAGCTGCCTCCCTCCTCATACTTTCAAAAATTTTGCAAGCCAGTCTTCCTACAAATCAAGTGAGTCCTTGTTGATGTAAGTAAATGACAGAAACTGATCATACAAAAAACAAAGAAAGAATAGATAAATATAAAGAGGGCAAGAAACAGAAGTCCATGCTTCTGTTTATACAGATGATATGGAAATAAATTTGCTTCATGCTTTTAGCTTTTACAAAAGAATCACCTCTGCATACTGATTGCACAAATATTGTAGCCTTCCGTAATGCAATAAACCTTTTACGGGCACAATGAGTTCTTATCCTCCGTTGGATGGTTTTTGCTGCATTACTGAGTACCTCGGCTCTCATTGCATCTAATTCAGCCATCTGCCCCGCTCTCAAAAATACTTTTGTTTTTCCTATCTGTATATCATTTCAAGTCCAATGCAATTAATAGCACCAACAACCCGTTTATTTGGACATATGAAAACTGAATGCAGTGAGACGATATCTCAAGCATGCATCAAGAAAATAATGTACTTCTACAGAGCATCTGCATCAGAAAATGCTACTGAAATAATTTCGCAGATTTTTCTTATAATAGAAACAACAACGAAAATATAACTTTTATACCTGAAACCCTTTAAGATCCTTCTTTTCCAAAATCTTTGTGCAAGCAGCTTTTTCATCATAGCTGTAGACATAGATATTCCACAACAATTCAAGTTTATTCAGAAAGAGCTACAAATGGCTTCACAATTGAGACATTATTATAATGAAATGCACTCTTTGTTCAGATGAGATGCTTACTTCCCTTGCACAGCCTCTGGGGCAAGAATACCAAATCTGTTTATGAATTCAAAGAAAGGTTTTCGAGTAGGGTATCCAGCACAGCTGATTCTGATTGCTTCTAAAACACCCTAAAGATGTACAACCAGCAACATATTAACAACAAAGATTAAAAAGAAAGGTAAAGTTTTCCAAATGCCGCTAAAGAATTATAATATAGTAGATTTTACTTACCCCACAGCGCAATTGCTGCATGATATTTGCATTCTCAAATATCGCAGGTTTTAGCAGGTTATTTGGCTTCACACATCTGATGTAGTGAGGCTCAGTAGAATTTAGTGTTTCCATTAATTGTTGTAATTGTAGCTGCATAATTAATTGCAATCATATTAGCTCTTTTACTTAATGAACCACAACAATGCATAGCTCTTTTACTTAATGAACCAGAACAATGCATTACAGTGTTTCTAGAAAGTTCTTTACATGGTGCATCTGGATAAGATAAGTACAATAGTCTCAAAAAGAACAGAAAGAAAACTACCTTAAAACGGGAACCAATTGAAGAGAACTTTGAAGATTTGCTTGTCTCTTCTGGTAGTAGAGGGAAAAGGCCAGCCACAAAAGAGCACTTGGATGAATTTAACAAATCTTGGTGCTCAGCAACCACGTAGTCCTTGTTTTTGTCCAAAAATTGGTCAGACTGGTAGAGAACCTGAAAGCAAATGCAAGCAAAACAATCTTACTGAAATAAGAACTCGTTCATACTATAACCATTATTTTTGTACAAATAACTTACTTCTCCAGCATAATGTGCAATGTTAAAATCTGTTCGAGATAGCTTTGGCTTGATAAAGCGCTTGTGATTTTTAAATGTCTGGTAAAGCTTATTTGCAAATGTTTCATGGGTTGACTTCGGAAACATACTGAAATACAGGAAACATAGTCAACAAAAATAACCAAACCAATGAATCTTCGTTCAAAGCTAAAAGTAACAAGCTCTTGTATCTTATGGAAGCCAAGAGGAAAACCATCTATTTAGTCAGTTTCCTTAAAAATATAACACAACATGTGGAACTGAATAGGTTGCATACCATGCTTCATCAAGAAGGGCGATTATGCCACCAGGTTTCTGCAAGATCCCAATAATGGCAATCTTAATTCCAAGATAAAATAGAAAGAACCAAGAGAGAGAGAGAGAGAGAATCAAATCTTGTAAGTGAGTATATTGAAATTGGTTTCTAAAATCAAAATAGAAACAAAAGCTTAGCATAGCAGTATCAATTAGAAAGAGGGAAATGTGGTTAAAATACAATTAACCTTTTCAATCAAATCCAATACATCCTGGTTGTCAACAAACTCAATGTAACTCCAATTTATCTGCTCTTTTGTGTATTCTTCTTGTTCCATCTTGAAAACATGCTGAAAGTCATACAAACTCAATTTTAGTTAAAAATTAATGATTGAAACCTTACTGGGTGGCTCATGATCAGTATTCATTACCTGGTTGAAATGTTGCTGCAACTTCTCATTTGTGAAATTAATGCAAAACTGCTCAAAACTGCATATTCAGATATTGTGGAATGTTTACAAAATCATCAACAAAAATTGTCTCCGGTATCTAAAAGAGTATAGCTTTCATTAGTTATTTACCTGTTAGCCTTAAAGCTTTCAAAGCCATAGATATCAAGAACTCCTATCAAACTTTTTGAATTGGGATCTTGGCCGATTGAATTATTAATTTTATCCACCAACCTATCAACAAGTAACCATACAGGTTAAACCAACATTTTCATTAGCATGTAATGCCATATTTCAAATTATTGACATATGAAACCATAAGGTTTTACCAGTCAAATAAGCGAGAGTAAATTGTCTTAGCTAAACCATCCCTACTGACAGCTGCACTTTGGGGATCAAGACTTCGCTTAATAACCTCCTCTGGGGTGATCATTACACGCTTACATAAGGCATCTTCCAATGCTACAGGATCACACCTGAAATAAAGCAAAGACTACTATTAAGGTAAACAAACATCAGTAAGAGTATATACCTTTCATTATGACAGGACATATCATACATGAGTAGTTCTGCTGCTGTTTTAAGATGGAATTTAGCTTGGTCATTTTTTGGAACTGATGAATCAACATCCTTTCCTTTTGCAAAATCAATATTGCCAAGATGAAGAACAGAAGCAACAACTCTGAAAATTGCTTCCTGAAGCAAAGTGACGAAGAGGAATAGAAGTAAGATGATGTCCCTAGTGATAACATTCAGCATCATGACTTCTTATAGAAGGTATACCTGCTCCTTTGAGCTTATTCCAACAATATCCATAGCTCTTCTTGTAGCAATATAGTCATGGGCATCACTTACACCAACAAGCTCAAAGCATTTTGACTGGTTAAGATAATGAAATGACTGTGGCGGTCCCAATTTATATTTTTCAACGTCCTGTTAACAATAGCAACTTTAGCTAGAAGTAACAGATTGGAAAGGTTGGAATCAACCAAAGTTAGGGATTGTGATAAAGTTTGCCACTTCAATAGACAGTTACCTCCTGAGGTGCCGCACAAAGAAGATAAAAGCAGTGGTAATTACGTTCAGGATCTGATATTTGGCAAACACGAGACCTTTCCAGGAGGTAAGTTCTGATAGCAGCTCCTGAAATCCTTCCACGCTTATCAAACTGGATCTCAACAAATTTACCAAAACGGCTGCACCAGTATCAATTATAGGATCAAATCAACTTCAAACCTCTGGCAATCATATGTCTGGCATTTCTTAGAAAACTGTTATAGGTAATGCAGGAAGTAATACAAGTCATTATAATTGTTCCTTTATGCTTTGGAAGATTAGATTCAAAGCCGCGTACACATTGAATGTATAGAGATATCAAAAAGTATCCTACTTTTCTTTCCAAGTCAAAATTTTCACCTGGAATTGTTGTTTCTAACAGTTTTAGCATTCCCAAATGCTTCCAGGACTGGATTTGACTGCAAGAAAGAGAATATTATCAAATGGAAAACTGAATAAACATTCCCAGTTAAAGAACATGAAGCAGATAAACTTTACTAGAGTTAGAAAAAGTTTCAGGTTTTGAAACATACTTCAAGAACTTGTTGTTCCACTGTTCGTCCTTCAGTACCAGAGCGTCCACCCAAAAAGGCAAGGTATCTCATAAGCATTTTGGTTGTCTCAGTTTTACCTGCACCACTTTCACCACTGACCAAAATAGAATTGCTTTTCATCTCATTAACCATTGCCCTGATTTTGTGAAAGATTGTTATTGAATAAGATGTCCATGATTTAAGAAAGCCATATATAGCAAGTAATTTGAGATTAGGAATAACCTGTATGCTACATCAGCAACTGCAAAAACATGAGGACTCAGCTCTCCAAATGGTGCTCCCTTGTATTGTTGCATCATGTGAGCATCATATATATGAGGAAGTCTTTGAAATGGATTGATAGCAATAAGAATATTTCCAGTATAAGTCTGCAAAAGAGTTTTAAAGGTTCGCAATATTCAGGAGATCATCAACATAGAAAGTAAGAGAAAAAATTGCTCATTTTTCCATCTCAGCATACAGAAGAAGGTCCCTGCAATGCTGTAAGAACTTATGTATAAGCAATACCAAGGGAAAAGGAAACTTACATAAATTTCATTTAGTTCATATCTAGCTTTCAGGTTCTGCAGAACTCCAGGCTCATGCAGATATGAAAGCTTTGTCATGTCATCAACTCCACCAGGTGGAGCTTCCATATCTTTTGGATATATTTTTGATAAATTTGCAGTGACCTTTAGTTACAAAATGGGAAAGACAATCTCAGTAATCAATCGTAGTCAGATGTCAAGGATAAACATGGATATCAATGTGGTTGAGCACTTGTACTCTCAAGTTGTATTTACGTTTTGTCTCTTTCCATGTTTTCAAAAGCGTAAATGTAGCATAAGTACCTTCTTGCCAGTCGATGTGTCAACCTCGACATTCTTTCCATTAATTTTTGTAACACATCCATCAATCCAAGCCAATTCTAGGTCTTCGACCCAGACATGAGAACCTACGATGATATTCACCGGAGTTCCCTGCAGAAGCAGATATAAAGAGAAAATAAACTGGATATGTGTATGAACTTATCCAACACTACATACATATGAACCATATGCATGATAGTAATCTCTTTAATTACAGTTCAAATATTTTAGCACTAATAAACGAGCAATCTACAATATTCAAGATTGTCATGAATCCGTGTTGAACTCTGTTTTCAACAAATAAAAGAATGCTTGTGCAGCACATTTCAAAAAAAGGCTCAAAGAAATTAAGTATTTTATATTTTCATCTCTCTATCTGAATTTTCACGTACCATTTTTTAATCTTTTTGCCAATCCAAGGCTACCTTGTCAAAATAGTTCCATCGTCATAACTATAGAGATCAAACCATTGACATCTGGTTCCAAAATTCTACACTTCATACATAAGAATACAACATCGCTTCAAAGGTGGTCTCATTGGCCCTCCTCAACGAGTAATAATAAGAATTCCATCTTCTATGGAAACCTGATATGGATTTACCTTAGTAGAAGAATGAGGGAGAGAAATACAGAGAATTAGAAGAGAGGATTGGGGAAGAAGAAGAAGACGTCAGGGAGAGAGAATGTTTTGTCCATTTTCTGGTTACCTTTCATTTTGCTCTTGGCCGTACACATATAGACCAAAAATAGAACTGAATTCCCTAAAGAATAGGATCCAACTAGAAGGTGTGCGCATAATACTGTAAGGACATAATACAAAAAAAGCTAAATTACTAGTGACAGAGAAAAGTAAGAAATTTAAAATTGAACATATTGAAATACTTGAATCTTTACCCAAAAATGGTAACGACATTTCATATGAAAAGGGTATAGCAACAGAAAAAAAAAAAAACTTGAATATGTTATGAATTTAGTATTACTGTAAGGAGATTTATAGAAATTCCAATTTGATAAAGAAAGTATAATTGTTATACCTCTGAATCAAATGGATGGTTTGTTCAGTGATGTAGCAATTTGTCGTTTTTTTTATATAGTAATTTTGCATGACCATGCTTTAGCACCAGGTAAAATATCCTTGATTAATAAACACTTCTCCATTCTACCAAAAATGGTTAAGAAAATATTTGCATAATTTTCTAAATAGAATGAAACTAAATACAGTTGAATAGAACAATCAATATTCATTTTCCTTATTTTATATGTTATCATTTGGCCAACTGGAAAATTTCAATATTCCTTGTTTTGTGATCAATTTTTGAAGACTCAAAAGTGTCTGGAATAATTAGAACTTTAACCGAATTAGGAGTTCTAGCTCGTGAAAAAGCAACATATAATTGTCCATGTGAAAATACAGGCTGACGAAGATAAATTTCTACATAATCAAGCGTTTGTCTGACCCTGGGACTGATTTATGGTCAGAAGATTGGAGAGAAATCTTAGGTATCTTTTATGAAACAATTTCTGTGTTCTTTTAATTGTCTACATATCAATCTTGTGCCATTGGACAAACCCTCTGTTGGATTCAAATTTCTTAGGAGCATGATTGGACAGCCTTCTTTCATCAAAAATCTGTGAGGAGGTAGACCTTTAGGACAAATCTGAATTTCTATCAAAGGAGATAGATTGTTGTTATGGAAGATGAACCTGAAGCACATAGATTGATGGACTAATCTCTGCTAGGCAAAACTCGTATATACGCCGAAAAGCTTCAGGAGGAGAAATCCAACGACCTTGTTGAAAATTACTGATTTCATCAATATCAGCAGTGGTCTCCTGATCAACAATACTAAAATTAACAAGATCATGGCCCTTGAAGACATATTTATATAAGTACTTAACAAGCTTAACAGTAGAACAGATTTCAACATTTATGTGGCAATCAATAAGGAGCAAAAGGTATGGACTATGAGGAACCACCCATCTATTATCCACCTCGTGCCTACAAATCTTAACTTTTCGGCCATCATCTCTCTTTCTATAACATGCATAACTGTCCTCACCATGGACAGTAAAAGGAGCAAAAAAATTTGGATAATGGTTCTTGCATACACTATTTCTCATGCAAGGGCTATCTTTATTCATATAACCACAAGGACCATGGATCATATGCTTAATCACAAGAGAATATAACTGCGGATTTTCAACAGGATTTGGTATTTCAACAGATATGATTTAGTCATAAGATTCTAGATTGAGCAATTTAGCATGCGACTTAAGTATCAGCAACAAATGTGCATGAGGGAAACCACGCTTTTGAAACTCAATAACATAAACATATGCGGCAACCTCTCCAAAGATATGTTTCTTGATTACCTCATTTTTTAAGGATTTCAAATTTAGCTCTAAAATTTCTAGTCATGGTGAGGAAAATAAAATATCAGGTTTACCACCGACAAATGAAAGTCGGGAGCACAACTCGACGACCAATTTGATAACCTTCAGTTTGACCAATGGCAATACTGTCCAAAACACCTTGTAATATCTCTGTCCTTATCTCATTTTGTCTCTTTCTATGGAAACCAAGCCTTGATGTTTCAATCTTTATATAAGCACCCACAACAAATTGCTGAAGTAGCCTTAACCTATGGAGCCGCATTGATTCATCATGTTCTCTTATTTGGAGCCTATAACAATAATATTCTCTAGCAGAAACAATGCCATCTTCGCAGTACTCTTGACCAACAACTAAAAATTGTACAAACAAAACGAATAAATAAAAGTATAAGGTTAGACAACACTATAAAAACGAAGCAGGAAAAGATAAACTTGCCTGAATTTTCCATGGTAATTAATTCATATGGATGACTAAAAGAATTAAAATTAATGTCACATCCTCCATCTGGAGCATCATTTCTCTTTCTCTTTGAAAACAGCCGCTTAATTCCACGATACCATCCAGATTCACCGCGAGGAAATAAAAGAGGATACTGAAAGGCATCATAACAAGCATAGTAAGATTGGATTGTGTAACTTGTGCCCGAATGAATATAGACTTGGAAGTGAGCACATCTATCATGTATCTCAATCCATATAGCAGCTATTTGTGATGCACTAGGAAGATTATATACACGCTGATCAAGGCCAGGATAACACTTTAAAACTATTGTATGATTGTCAAGTGTTGGAATGTCCCTTAGACTCCTGAAGAACTTAGCATATGGAATATGTTCTAGGATTGCCATAATCAATTTTAATATAACCTCACAAAGTTTATTACAACTTTTAGTTCTTCTTCTAAGTTTCTCATCAGTATCAAAGAAATAGAGCTGGATACCAAACACCTTATCAGTTGTCAGAACTAAACTATCAAGGAAATGATAAACCTGACCTTGAACACGAAATGTATAAACACCTTTCTGATTTTTTGTTAATTCTCGATCATACCTAGCTCCATACGAAGTAAAAGCCACATTATTATTATATGTACAAACATTCTTCATGAAATGCTCAAACACCTCATCACTATCAATGAATAACCGTTTTAAAGCATATGGCATTTGAGGAGCAACAATGGAAATTTCTCCTAATAAATAACAAAATGATGGGGGCTCTAAATAAAATCTTTTGGCATCACAATGTTCACAGATACGAACAAGAGGGAGTTGTAGAGGCTCAGCAGAGAAATTCTTAAGGCACGCCAATTTTGACGAAAAACGATGATGGTTTATCCCTAAAAAGATCCATAGAAGGACTGATGACTTTAAGCATCAATGATAATACAAAATTGCAAAAGAGGATGGACAACCTAAATTATGATATATATTATTAGACACTTCAAGTGCTGATTCTTTACCAACAACTTCCCTAAGGGGGACAAAGAAATGATTCGCACTAACATCAATAGATGGATTTTGTGGTAGTTGACTACAGAATGGATGAACAAAAAGTTGAGCATCTACAGTTACATTGTCAATGGTAGCATAAATAAGTTGATGACCATCTGGTTGACATTGATATTATTTTGCAGCATAAACTTCTCGGCGGTGTTGTAGGAGGTCACGTTTTTTGTTTTCTAGCATTTCAGCATACTTTTGATGCCTCTTGGCATTTATATCTAAATTATTATATATATTATTAGACATTTCAACTGGTTGACACCGATGTTCTTTTGCAGCATAAGCTTCTCGGAGTCGTTGTAGGAGCTCACTGTCACAAAATCTGGCTTCTTGCCTTCTTTCCTTGTATTTCCTCTATTAATAGAGATAAGAACAGTTACACATATTA
>JANIMX020000106.1:1446288-1461275 GCA_024582655.2 Erythroxylum kunthianum
TGTCGGCCCCTCATGGGCACGCCCATATGGGCGTGTTGGGCTGGCCGTGTCAGCCACTGTCGGACACGCTCAGACGGACACGGCCACCCGGGCGTGTCCGTGGGCGTGTCCAACGATAGAATGTTGTTTTGCTTTTTCCGTCTAGCCAACTCCCATCTTTCTCCATTTTTCTTCGTTCTAGCTTCTAACATGGATAATAAACCAACATACACAACATAACCAAAGCTCATAGCTCAAAACTTAACACAAAGAGAGATCGGGAAATTTACCTTAAAACTTCCGTTGCAGATCTATCGCAAACTGGTGATAATCTCACAAAATCGACTCCGTAATTGTGTTCCTTAGCCCTCAATTAGCCTAGAGAGCTAATGGTTGAGTTGATTTTCTCCCCAAAATTTTCCTCCTTTTTCTCTCCTCTCACGGGCGACGACCTAATTTAAACGGGGAAGACGACTCGACAAGCCCAGGCGACACGCCCACCTGGGCGTGTCCGGAGGGCGTGTCCGACTTCCTCCACACGCCCTGCAGCACGCCCACTCCTCTAGCCGTGTCAGGCTGTTGTCAGGCTATTTTCACCATTTTTAACCCCTTTTCAGTACCTTACAGTCCCGAATTTATTCCAAATAAATTCTAAATCTTTTTGCACTTTCAAAAAGAAATTTAAGGACAATTTAAATATAGAAAAGTACTGAAACTTTATTCATCATTTCATTTCTTATACATCAAAAAGGGACATGAAAGTCTGGTGTTACATTATAATTAGAGTTTGACTTTAATTATAATTAAGGTATTTAATTTTAATAAGAAATTTAAAACCATAATGTTTTTTTCTTCTATAAATAAGAATAAACATCAGAGAGCTAGTACTCTTGCTTTATTCCTCTCAAGAGTTGAGAAGATGTTCATTGGATACAGTTAGAGGCTGAACAATTGAACATCTCGTAGTTGACACGTCGAAAAAGCTTTCAAAGGATTTCAACATGAAAATCGAATTAGGCACGATTTCTTATTTTATGATTTGTGTTTCAATTATTCAAATTATTCAATTATCGGGATCCGATCGGAACCTATAAAAATATATTTTTCCGTTGCACCCGTGATTAAAACACGGCTGGTTTCCAACAGAATATTAGAAAATAAAAGTCAAGGATCTAAGGCGAAGTTAGGGCTCTAGTAGTAGAGTGGCAAAAACAGCAACAATAGGGCCGTTAGAGGAGGTGTCGGTAATAATGAGTAGCAACATGGAATTTTAGTGAAACATTGGAAATTCGATAGTAATTAAGGTTTTGTTAGTTAAAATTAGGTTATTTCGTTTTTATATTATTTAGTTTAAATTTAGCTTATTATTTTTAATTAAAATGTATAATTTTCAATTGCATTTAAGAAAATTTTACTTTAAAATTAATTTAAGTTTAATTTAAATATATGAATCTTGTTATTTCACATGTATGCCATATAATACTAGGGGTGGCAACTGGGTTTGAGCCCGACCCGACCTGGTCTGAAGTTAACGAGTCAAGTTTAGGTTGACTGTACCTCGGGCTCAATTTTTGGGTCCTGTCGGCTCGAAACCTAACCATTTTAAGCAAAACAACGTCGTTTTGTTCCTTTAAAAAAATTAGTCTCGCAGAGTTGGGCCAAGATTGGGCTCGAGCCTGGGCCCTAGTAGGGAAGGGTCGGGTGCCTAGACCCGACCCGACCCATTGTCATCTTTATATAACACATATAATAAATTTGTGCCACATCATCGCTAACATGACACGTAATGGATAGAGACATAACCCATCAACATTTCTGTCTATTTAGGTTTAAATTCAATGTTTTGCAAACATTGTAGTAAATTTTGAACGTTTTGAAAATGTTAAGGCCTAAAATATATTTTGGTACAAACATTATATTTAAAAATACACTTTTTGTCTTTATAAATACCAAAAAGAAATAACCTTATTGTCTACAAGTGCAAACTTAGATTAAAAAATTAATAAAGAAAGTTAGAACCAATATATTGTCTAGTAGAAGGTGATTGAAAAAAAAAATAGTAATTGATAAGGAAAGGACAAATATATCAATTAACCCATAGTAAATTATCAATCTATTAGTAAGAAAAAGTTACGCTTGTTCCCTCCACCTTGACATGACATATTCATCATTTTGTAGAAAGTTGAAACTAAGAACTACTAGCATTTATATGCAACATAACTTTGCAAAGATTTTGTGTGTGTATTTTATATTAAATAAGCTATTGCTTAGGTGTTATCTAACAAGCAAATATGTGAGTAAGGTATGAAGAAATCATTTTCCATATCAAGGTTTACACTCAGAGATTTATGGACCATCAAGAAACCCTTAACCTGCACATCTAAATATTGAAATAGAAAGCTCGAATGACTTGGCTTAAAAATGGGGGTTCAAATACTAAATTCTTCCATGCTTCTCTATTAGCAAGGAGAAATCAGAACAAAATTGTGAGCTCAAAGACAAGTTAGTTATGTCTTTCACTGACCAATCCTCTTTATTATAACTCATCAGGGATTTCTTTATACAGCTGATGAAAAAAGCTGAGAATTTTAGCTTTGCTTACAACATCAAAAGATTCTTTGACAATCCTTTAACTTAAGATACTAGTGAGCTTTTAATAGCTCCATTCACTAATATTGAAATTAAAGAAGTGGTATTTGGCTTACAACTATCAAAAGCACCTGGGCCGGATGGATTCATTGCCTGGTTTTTTCAACTCACATGGGGATAACAAGTAATCTATTCACTAAAGTAGTACAAGAGTTAACTCCTCTTGCAAAATGTTAAAGGAGATCAATCACTTATGTTTTCCTAGTTCTTAAGAAAGTTATTCTTGCTTCCTTGGGGGATTACATGCCAATCTTATGTTGCAATATGATTTATAAGGTGATTGCTAAACTTCTTACTAATAGGCTGAAAATGGTCTTAAAGATTGTGGTGAATTTAGCACAAGGTGCATTCATTGAGGAAAGATCCATAGGAGACAATATTATCCTAATGTAAGAAGTATTGAAGAAATATAATTAAGGGAAGAAGATCAACAACTGTTGCTAGAAAATTGACTTTTACAAGGCATTTGCCACATTGAGTTGGCAATTCATACAATCTTTCTTAGAAGCTCTTTAATTCCCTACTATTTTCCATATAATGGATCATGATGTTCATAAAATTTTCTTCAATAGGCATTCTTGGTTATTGGAGTCCCCACTCAGCTAATAATCTGTGCTAGGGGAATAAGACAATGGTACCTTATATCCCTTTATCTATTCACCTTAGTTAGGGAAGGGTTATCTCGATTACTCAAAATATTTATTGAAAACAATGGCATATTTCACTTTCATCATAAGTTCTCAAATTACAAGTCTCTCATTTAATGTTTGCAGATGACTTGATCCTACTATCAGGTGCTGAAGCTCATTCATTGAAGATGCTAAAGGAACTAATCAAATTGTATTCAAGATGGTCAGGGCTGAAAGTTATTCTGGACAAGAGCAATTTGTATTGTTCCAAAGATGCGAGGAATTTTGATAAGTTATCCAGGATCTCATGGTTGCAGTTACAAGCTTTGCCACTAAAGTATCTTGGAGTCCCCATCTTGTATGCCAAACCAAAGTATGCAGACTGTATCTCATTATTTGAACGATTCCAATACATAATAAATGCTTGGTAGAAAAAATTTCTATCCCTAGCTACAAGGGTCACTTTGGTTATTTCAGTCATAAGAAATCTCTATGTTCATTAGATTTCCCATATCATTCTTCCTAGGAAATTAATCAAGGAGATTGATGGTATCATGAAAGTTTTTCAATGGTTTAAAAATGCAGATAATTCCAAAAAAACTAAAGTTAAATGAAATGAAGTGACTATTCCTAAAAAGCAAGGAGGATTGGGGATAACTTCTATTCCTCTAATATAGAAATAATTCCATTTGAATAAAATGGATGCATAAAACTTATCTCAGAAATGAAAATTTCTGGCAAATTCCATTCACTAGGGAACACTCATGGACATTTACACAAATATTGAAGCTAAGAAACGTAGTGCACCCATGGATTAAGTACAAGTTGTGAAATGGAGAAGATATATAGGTGTGGTTTGATAATTGGTCTGAGTATATCCCTCTCTTCTTAAAGAGTGAAATCCCACATCTAATTAACAAATTCCCTCTCAATGCTAAAGTATCCTCACTAATGCTTGATGGGAAATGGAGTGGAAACTTTAGAGGATTTAACTCATTGATGGAATACCTCCCTCGGATCACTCAAGGGTTGATATATGACAATATAATTTGGAAGCCAAATCCCATTGGAGTATTCACTAACAAGTCGTGCTATAAGGCACTAAATGCGAAGGGAGAAATTGTACGCTGGTTCAACCTCCTATGGAAGAACTCCTTGAACTAGAAAGCATCAGTATTCACCTGGCTAGTTATCAAGAAAAAGATCAGAACTAAAAATAGATGGTTTGGAACTTTTGACTCTATATGTGTGTTATGTAAAGAAGCTGAAGAAGATAGAGAACATTTGTTCTTCCATTGTAGGTACTCAAAGGCTATATGGAGCATAATCTTACATTTTATAGTAGCTTTTTATTCTTCTCATGATTGGCTTATAAATCTAAAGTATATTACACATACGGCCAAGCAACAGATGCATGATGAAGTAATTTGTATAAACAACTTTTACAACAACAATTTATGCTCTTTGGAAAGAAAGAAATAAGAGGATCTACAGGGGTGAGGAAGTAAGCAAACATCAACTTGCTAAGGAAATTATCAGCTGGACTTGAGACATAACAGTCGCAAAATTTACTCAATTGACCCTTTCTTTTGGAATTACAAATAGATGGAACTTGTAACTTTGGAATTAGAAATAGCTGCAAAAGTTGTGTTTTTTAATTATTTGTTCCTATTGTTTTAGTTCCTTGTACTAGTTTTGGGGAACTCGTTGTAATGTTAGGATAACTTGGCTATAGTTAATAGAAACTTTATTTAACTTCCAAAAAAAAGCTGTATGATTAAATATAAGATATTTAATGAATAAGGATCAATATGAGGTATTGGATCTTATTTGGGCATAAGTGGTATTTAATTATAATTATTTGTAATTCTAATTAAAGTTTAATTGAAATTAAAATTTAATTTCAATTAAATTACTAAAATGTCCTAAATTTATTATAAATAGGCTTAAACTCTAATGAAGCTAACACTTATTACTTAATTCTCTCTGTAAAAGTTACACAGTTCTCTTAACATGTTCTGTAGATACCGTTAGAAGCCGAACACTTATGTGACTATGGTAGTTAAAATAGATTAATTTTAAAAACGATTTGAGACATACAACAAGAAAAGAATTAAGTTTTGAAATAAGATACAAATGAAGATTCACGTTTTATTATAATTTATGCATTAATCATTTTATATAATTAAAGAGATTTTCACGTTTTGTTATGATTTATGCGTTAATCATTTTATATAATTAAAGAGATCTTAGTTTTCAGGAAATCAAAATATGATTTTTTTTTATAATTATTCTGCTGTAGTTGGGATCAGATCTTGTCCTGATTTCGCAACATTTATATAATTTAATTTGATGTAAATAGGTTGCTTTATAATTATATAAAACTTACCTTATAAGAAGGAGCACTTTAGAAGTGTCATTAATTTGTACGAGTTGGTTTAAAATATTTTCTCTTCATTTTTCTTTAAACTATTATAGAATTGAAACCTTGCGTTCAAACGTCGAGAAAAACATCAAGTTATTAGACAACTAATTATAACAAGTAATTTATTCACGCTCTATAATTAATTACCACCGAAGAAGTGTAATATTTTGTTGAATATATGATTACATTTGTAAGAACATAGTATAATATTTTAAAGAATACATAAATAATTTATTTTTATAAAATAAATTAAAAAAAACAAATATATGAAAAATTTAAGCAATAGTTATTAGCTATTAAAGAAATTTGAAAGGTACAAAAAGTGAAAATTTCTTATGTTAGAATTATTATTATAGAAATTTAAAATAAAATAGAAAATATATAATAAAATAAAATGTTATAAGTTACATAATATTATTTTATTTATCATAATATTTTTACCATATAATTTATAAAGAATCAATTGAATTACATTAAAAAAAGAGTTGAATTGAGTGATTACAAATAAAGAAATACATTTAGAATTTTTTTAAAAACCTAATATTATATGTTGAAGTTGGCAACAAGCATTAATTTTTTTTTCTCCATAAATTGTATTTTGCATTAAGATCGTTATTAAATGTAATTACAAATAATAGTTACAATAAATATCGTCTAAACCAATCAAGAGAAACAAAATTGCAATACTGTTTAAAAGCGCGTGGAGCCAAAGAATTGTAGTAAGGGAACAAGACAGGAGCAAGCAGCAGCAGCTAGATATGGGGCATAGGTAAGCAAAGACATTGAAAAGAAAAGAAAAGACAGGATTGGAATTTTTGAGTACACCAATCAATGAGACACCCCAACCACCCATCATGTTTGGTTAGCTGGGAGCATCACCGACCTTATGATCATCCCTTACTCTTCACTGCACAATTGTTAACAAAGTAATCCTCTCCTCCTGATATACCGAAAGCCTTGGGCATATATTTTATGCTGCTTCCATGGTTGATGAGGTAATTAGAGAACATGGGGTGTCCCATCCCATCCCATTACCAACTAAGATAAGATTCGTGGCTGCTGAAGGATAAGTTCTATTGACCTTCTCTTTGTGTTCTGTTTCATGAGGTACAAATGCCAGTAGTAAATGGACTGGCCTTCACCAGCAGAACTGCTTAGGCATGTGATGTGAGTGAAGCTGCGGGCTTTTGGGACCCATTTCACAATAAATGAAAACGATTTCAAAGTTTTGAGCAGTCTCTGTTCGTTAGGATATATGCATACAGTAATTTCACATTGAGAAGAGAAAAGGAATCCACTTTTGGTTGAAATGAAGTCCTCCGTACCATATATATATATATACTGTTTTATTCACTATTCACTGTTCTTCACCATTTAGTTATCCTATATCAAAATCATCTCACATTTCTTCTTCAAAACTTTCAACGTATCCTTAATATTTTAGGCATACCTTTAAATTCAATCACGGATTCAACTGATTAAAGTGAATAATATTCATACAGTAATGTTGTACTGTTTGGGAGCAGCAGTTATATAAGTGGGAAGACACTGTCCTAGTTTTATTCTACCTAACTGTTAGCAATAAAACCATAGATTTCGTAGCTAGCTGCCTCTTTTTGAGGTTGGTGGGAATGTACAGAAAAGAAACTATTTGATGATCTTGTGGTGAAAACAAGCACAACACAAACGGACAAGCTCAGGCTAGTTACTCACATCCTTTTTCTTTCTTTCTTTCTGTATAGAAGAACATAAAAGATTTCTGAGATTTATAATTATTCATGGGAACCTGATGACTTGTTCAATGAGTTTCCATGACAGGACATCAACTCCTTCCTTTTGCCGTTGTTAGGATCCATCTTAATTATGAAGCATTGGAAAAGTTGCCACGCATTATTAGATATCGATTTATGGAAATTTGATTATCGCCTAAAGGTGAAGAGGAGAGCCTTGAAGCAATTCAAAAAGTTATTTTTTATGATAAAAAAATTATAAGTTTGGGTTATAAAAATGATATCTTTTACCTAATTTTTGTAAAACGAAAAAAATTAGATTTTTGTTTATTTATTTTTATTCCATATAATCAAAACAATGTTTAGAAAAAGGTAAGATAACCAATGCTTTTTTTTCTTTCCGTTGTATTGGATATTTAGACATTGGGACAGTGATGACAACATCATCACTTACAAAATAGTCAAAATTATAACAATCTGTATCAAAATAAATTTTAATAATAAAAGATATTTTGAATAAAATTTAAATTTAAACTAGAAAGACCACACATATAGAACAACAACCCATGTAAGAAAAAAAGAGAGATCTGAAGATTTCTTCTAGTTCAACACACAAAATAATCTGAAAGGTTTTTTAACAAAATGTATTTGCAGGGGTTAAAGCAAGTTGAGTGGTTGGAGCATTAAAATGAATGAGATTGTGATGGTGGGTAAGTCCCTATTGTCACGAACAAATTTCGTTGAGTGGAAAGTGTGCGAGTTCGTGACACTATCCACTGGAATCTGAAATGCAAGTTACAACGTCAGATAGACAGTCACGGAGGTAAAAAGCTGGCGGTGGACTGTGCTAATGCTAAAACAGACAGGAGGGTTTCTTTTTCTTTTGGTCCAAAGGGAAACAAGAAGAGCAGCAACCCTCCCTCCCTCTGTCTCTGTTTTTTAACTTCCAATTCACTAGTACAAATGTCAAATACACCACAACTCAACTCAACGTAACAAACACAAGTCTCTTTTGTACTTGGGTCCCTTGCCTTCCCTCCCTTTCATTTCATTGCTCTGCACCTTGTCTCTTCCTATCTCTTCCATCACGTGATACTACACCAAATCCTAGAGAGAGAAGGACCATAAAAAAAGGTGCTGTTTTTATTACATAACACCCCTCCCTCCAAGTCCAAACCCCTTCTCTTTCATATTATTGTCTAGGACTAGCTCACTGTCTTATCTTATGTCTCTGTAAGAGAGAGAGTGAAAACTGGGAAAGGCAAAGGCATCTTCTTTTGATTACTTGCAGCGTCTATCTGATTCTGAGTCCTTTAGCTCAGTGGGTTACACTCACAGAGATTGAGCAAGTATAAGTGTGTGTGACTTTGGTGTATAGTGTTATAAGTAAGAAATATGCAACAGCACCTGATGCAGATGCAGCCCATGATGGCGGCTTATTATTCCAGCAACGTCACTACTGATCATATTCAGCAGGTCCTCTCTTCTCCTCTCTTCTCCTCTCCTCTCCTCTCCTCTCCTTCTCTGTACCTGCACCTGTACCACTTTTTTATTTATTTTATCTTTTTGTATTTTTTCCCTTACTTTGGTCTTCTTTTTTCTTCATTGCATCTCAGTCTTAAGGGTCTGGTGTTTCTTTTTTTGATTCTACGCCATATTGGCTGATTTATCTTATTCTTTCTAAAATTTTGGGACTTTCTATTCAGTTACACTTTAAGGGTTGTAAGTTGTTGTTTTTCATTATCTTTTCCATAGTTTTGGTATTTATGTTTCCCCTATCATTCATACTTTTTCGAACGTGCGTTAGGTAGCCATATTATTCTATTTGAACTTCTCTTTGCACAATCTGTTGATTGCCATTTAAATTATGAGTATGCTATTAAGTGGGTGCTTAATCTTTCTTTGCTTCGAAAACTGGGGTTTATCTCATGCCGTTTGTTGCTGTGGGAAGGTTGTACATTTCTTTCCATTGTTTTCCCATGTGGTTTTCCGGTACTGAAACTTCCATAATCCCTCATCTTGTGGTAATTTTTTTAATGGGGCTAAAGTGTAGCAGCTCATCCATGCCGTATCATCCATCTATATCTCTTGCTGCTATTAATTTCTTGGCGTGGTTTAATCAGCTTCGTTTTCTGTTCAAAATTAACTGCGATGTATGTACTAATCATCATTGTTAGAGAATCGGGTCTTTCCCCGATTCTGTGTTAATCAGAAGAGGCTAAGAATGGGGTATTATTCTAACTGCATTGCAGCAAAAGCTGGTAGGTTGTATTCTCTTTGACTAGAAAATGGACAGTGTTATTAGTGCACAAACCTAAAGTTTGTCTTCTGGTCATGGCTTAAAGTTTAGGGGTCATTTTTACATGACACTTACTTGGTTTATTGCCATAAGTTGGGCTGATTCATCTGTTCTTTTTTCTTTTTCAAATTTAAGGTCAAGTGTCTATTTTACTAATTTTCTTCCCTGCATTTTGGAGGTGATTGAGTGCCATTGTTGCATTTGTTTTTCAATCTTGTATGTGTTTAACTTATTGGTGTTACAAAGTGGTGACATCAACTGATAAGGTGTCTCTGTAATAACTCTATGAGAGAGAAAAATGAGACTGTAATGTACAGGAAAGATGCAAATAATTTTTAGTAGTAGAAGCACTCTTAATACATTGCAAAGGTGGCACCCTGGTATTAGTATTGAAAGAAAACCTGTGGTGGAAATTATGAGTGAGCATGGAAACGTTGTGAACTTCTTTTATTATCAAACTAAGGACTACATGATGGTTATCACCACCTCATCCATATAATTATTGGTTTTTTGTTCAGTGAACATACTTTTCTATCATCCTTTGATATTATCATAAACATGTCTGGAAAATCCAATTGCTATCATAAACATGTCTGGAAAATCCAATTGCTAGGATTTATTAGTGTTTATTACACCCTCTTGCCATTGACAGCTTGAGGTCAAATAATTGGTTTGGACTATTACTTGGGGTCATATGATCCATCGTAATGTCTCTGATGCAATTTCGTCTGGTTGTTCTCACTGAATCTATTTCATTTTATAGACAGTCATTTGTTTGGACATGTTCACTTTATTGCTGATGTGGTCCTTTGTAGAGAGTCCTTCTCTGGTGGTCCTCTTCTAGCATTTGATGCATTGCTGTTTTTCTTTTGGTCTTGGCCATATATTTCCACTTGTAGGCCATCTTCCATTCTACTTATCTTCATAGTAACATATGTATAACAATCTCAATCTAGAACTATACTTGTTTTGTGCTGATATATAATTGGCTCCTAAGACAGAAAATTCGTAAAATTGGATACCTTGTCTTCTTGCATATTCCTGATAATCTCACGTGTCAGAGGGCTAAAGGACTATTATTACTCTACGTATGCATTGTAGTACTAGGTTTGTTCTTCTATATTTTGTAATTTATGTCGATAGTAAACCTTTTAAGTTGAGACCTAAGCTTAGCTAAGCATACGCTGAACTTGATGTTTAGAGCTTGTTTGTGTTGCTATTAATTCCTATTTCTCAACCAATATGGTAAGGTGATTGTCGTGATTGTGCTAAGTTAAAGTATGACAATGTAGAGTTTGGATCAGATTAACAGTACTAGCACAGCAGATTTCAGCAATACCCATTTGTGAAATACTAATCTCACAAAATTTCTTTTATGTAATTGAAATATTTGCAAATTAATGAGTTCAGCTTATATGCTTTTGTCATTTATCATATGTGGTGATATCTTTTAGAAGGTCTAAGTGGAACTGTTCTGGAAGCAAGCCTGAACTTGAGGTGGAGGCTGCCTGGTCAATAAGTATCCCACTGGTCAAAGATTTAACTGTCAATCTAATTATGCACTTGCTTGAGATCAATCCTTTGTTACTCCTTTGTGACTGGAAGGTGGAGGTGGAGGTCGAGCCTTGAAGTAATGGTAAAGTTACTCCTTTGTGACTGGAAGATCACCGGTTGGAGTCACGGAAACAATCTCTTTGTAAAAAAATATAAGGGGAAGACTGCGTATAATTGATGTCCTTTACCTAACCTTCACAAAGTGAAGAAACTAAGTTTGTTGTCGTGTTCTTGAGATTAACCCTAGGGTCCTTTTATGGCATTTGATTATATGTGTGGCATGGGCTTGACTCAAAAAAAAAAAAAGGGGGTCAAACTTTGCTCTTTTTGCAAGTTTGGTTAATAATTTAACTGAGCCCTATTAGGGCGTTCTGTTTCTGCATATACTAAAAGGACATAAGAAAATGATCTGTTTTCGGGAGAGGTTAAATTTTGATTGCTTGCTGTTTTAATTGTGTTGGATGAGAACTAATGGAATTCAACCTTTGTCTGAACATAGTATCTGCCAGGGAGACCAACATCATGATTTATTCATAATAATGAGCTTTCTTAAATAATAATAGTGACAATAAGGAAGCCAAGTCGAAGATTTATGGATTTCTCTCTTACCGAATTTCATTTTTGACAGTTATTGTTCCCCTTTTCTCTCTATTTAACCGTCATGTTGTTTATGTATGCAGTATCTTGATGAAAATAAGTCATTGATTTTGAAGATTGTTGAGAGCCAAAACTCCGGGAAACTCAGCGAGTGTGCAGAGTAAGTACTGTCTATTCTAAGCTGTGATTTTAATTTTCTTCTTTGGAGAGGACCATCCTTACTGTTAAAAAAATTCATTGTAAATTGAAATAGCAGAACGTTACAGGTGATGTTAAGAATCTGTTGTGCATATGAAGTCAATTATATAGTGAACTATTCCTTGAGGTTCTTCAGTGTTTCATTGTTGGTTTTAACTGTTGATATTTAGTTGCAGCTTTGCATGAATCTTGTTGTCTTCAGTTAAAATGATCTTATACCAATGTAAACATTTGGACATTCTGTTATACGTTTCTTTTCTGGAAGAGTGCTCTCAAGAATGTACTTCCTAATATACAGTTGTCAAGAATCAAGGCATAGTTTTTTCAAATAAACTTGACCTGTGCAGATGATTGTGGATGTAGCAATTTAACTAAATACATGAAAAACAAGCAGCAGTAGAAATCCATTTCAGTCCATTTTTGTATTTCAAATTCCAAAACTTACCCTTATTTTTTATAGGAACCAAGCAAGGCTGCAGCGTAATCTCATGTACCTAGCTGCAATTGCTGATTCTCAACCCCAACCACCTAACATGCATAGCCAGGTACAATAAGTTTTTCTGAAGTAAAGCATGTAACCAGTAGCTTGATTTCATTCTACCTGCCATTCCTAGGCTTACAAATTTGTGTTTGAGCTCTAAATTTATGCATTATAGGTAATTCTCACTTCATCTTTCTATTCATCGATTATGAATTAATACCTAAATTCCTGCAGTACCCTTCAACCAGCATTATGCAACCAGGATCGCACTACATGCAACATCAACAAGCTCAACAGATGGCACAACAATCTCTTTTGGCGGCTCGTTCCTCCATGCTGTACACACAACCCTACTCAGTACTACAGCAACAACAAGCCTTCCACAACCAACTTGGCATAAGTTCTGGTGGAAGCACAGGACTTAACATGTTACAGAGTGAGGCGAGCACTGCAGCAGGTGGAGCACTTGGGGCTGGAGGGTTTCCTGATTTTGGTCGAGATACTAGTGGTCGAGGAATGGCAGGTACCAGCAACCAAGATATCGGGAGTGCTGGGTTCAGCGAAGGTCGAGGTGGAAGCTCTGCAGGCCAGAGTGATGAGGGAGGTGAAACAGTGTACTTGAAAGCTTCTGATGAAGGTAATTGAGAGGTAATAGACCAAAACTTGCGGAAATGCTTAGTGGACGTTAGTCTAGAAAAGGGTACTTTGAAGGACTTGCTGCTTATTAAACTAGTTGTATGGTGCCAAAAAGACATGGTACGAGGGGTTAGCCCCAGATCCTTGGCTCGGTTGTTTTTGAAGTTCAATGCGTCTTTATGCTTAGTTATGTAAATTAGTAGGTCGTGCTTTAATATTGGCAACTTGTGTTTGATTCCAAATTTGTAGGTTCAATCTGGTTTTTGAGCACTTGAATAATCTTTTAAATACGCCTCACTAACTAAAGTCTGGTAAACGATTTAAGAAACTACAACTCATATCAGTTGACTGGAATTGGAAGTTCTTTTCTTATCTATGAATCAATGTTCCAGGTCATAATGCTTGCCATAAACTTTAAGAAACACAAATGGATTAAAAATTGTAATAAAAATTTAGGGTGGAATTCCAAAGTTGAATGTTATATATATCAGAGCCAAGTGTTTCCGTAAAGGCAAATATCAGGAAACAAGCATGAACGACGCTCCTCCTTTTTAAAGCCTTAGCGTCGTGCTTAAAATAAAAAAAATCGAAGACACCAGGTCAAAGCTTTGTATTAAATTTTATTTTTATCAAAGCCTATTTGAGGCACTCTTATTCTTCCTTCTTCTTCAAAACCTTAAAACTGCTTCACATGTTTTAAACAATTATTTGAAAGTTGAATGTAAGATATTTACTTTAAAGCTTTCTTATTTGATATTTGTACTTGTTTATACATGGCATATAGTGGATTGATTTTGCTGCCCGTCAAGCTTCTTTATTTGTTTTATTACTTGATATTTGCATATTGCATATTATAGATCTAGGTCTAACATTATTTATTTGCTTTAATATTCACTTTTAATGCTTTATTCATGCCATGTTGTTTATCAGATATGTGAAGAAAATATTTAAGATCATAGAATTAGAAATAAATGTTTTGAAATAAGAATAACTCAACATTCTAAAAATAAATGTTTTGAAACAAGAACAACTCACTATTTTGGAAACTGTAGAGCAATTCCAGAGTGAGCTAGTAGTCTTAGATTCGGTAGAAAAATTAGATTTACTCAAAAGCCTAATAATTAAACATTTACGAAGAGTACTTGATCCTTTGAAGTAGAGCTTAAGGATCTACTTATAATTTATCTCATTTGAATCTCGAGACCCTTTGGTTAAAGTGAGCTTTCCTCAAAGTGAACCTTTGATTTTTAGGTTCGAGCCTCTTTGAACCTAAGGTTTAAAGCCCTAGTTATCTTAGAGCTTTTATCAAAGTGATATTTTATTATTTCTCTCGTTAATCCTCTCCCTTCCTCCCATTCAAAGCTCAAATGAGATGAATCATAAATAAATACTTAAGGTCTACTTAAGATTTTTAATTTGCCTTTTTGTCTTTTCAATACCTTTTAAGGACTCTTCTCAAGATACTATTTATCCGACTTCGTTTATAAACTGGTTTGAAAGGATAATGTTCTTGTTATTGTTACATATCAATTCTATAAGCTCTAAGTGTTGTTCTTCTAACCCAGAAAGGTCTCTACCTAATCTTTTTATGAATTGTTTTGATAAATATTGAAATAACATGAATAAAACATTAAAGCATTAAAACAAAAATGAACTAAAGCAAATATTGTAATGACCCAAACCCTACCTTAATAGAAATTGTGCAATTGTATGTGTAAAATTGCTAAATTGGACTAAGAGTAAAGTACAATTGTTGAATTTAGTAGGTAGGAATACCTGTATAAATACGAGTGGAAAATAGTTGTGGGCT
>JANIMX020000106.1:1524365-1537848 GCA_024582655.2 Erythroxylum kunthianum
CATAAGGTAAGATAAGATAAGATATTCTGAAATCAAAGATCTTACCATTTGAATTGATAATCTTGACTAATTAAGAATCAAGATATTCGGCCTTATTAAGAAAAGATCTTATCATTTGAATTGATAATCTTGACTATTTAAGAATCAAGATACTTGACTATCTTAAGAAAGAGATCTTATCATATGTAGAGATAAATCAAAGATTTTAGGGATAAATCAAGATCTTACCATTTGAATTCATAGCCATATCAATCATCAGGAATCTTACCAACTCTATGAAAAATAAGAAATGTCAATTATTAAAATAACAATAACATCACCTGGCCATCTATAAATTGTGCATAAATTGCTGCTTTTATAGGATATCGAGTGAAAGAAACAATAGTCTTCTAAACCAATGAAATAGATTCACCTTCATTACTTAGATTCATATACAATTAGATTAGAAAGCTTAATATGGCTAAAGGAATTCATCTCAAATGCAATGGGAGAAGTAAATCGAACTGGAATTTTCCGTTAGCTTTCTCAGTGTGTCTTGCTCTTCTTATGGTTTACCATTCTAACATAAATTTGAAGACTTGTATGCTTAAGGTCCTCTGTCAACAACGTAAGGTACGGTCTTAGCCTCACCAATCTACAAGCAAAGATTGACAGAGGTAGTCTTCAACTTTACAACACAAGATACGGCGAAACCTGGAAGCATTGTGAACTCTTACCCCTAACTCTAGCTTACTAAAGCTGGAGTACTTCTTTGACATTAGATAGATTGCTTATTTCTAATACCTTTTTAATTTAAAAATACTAATAAGTCAATAATATTGAAGACTAATAAGTCAATAAATTAGTCTTTTTTATTGACTTATTAGTAAAGAAACAATAATTTAAAGCATTTAATGTAAAATAGATAGTTAATTAACAATCGTTTATTTTAATAAGGACAATAATAAATTGTAGCAAGAAATATAAACATATAATTTATTAGGCATCAAAATTAGTCAGCTATAAATCAAATGTTTTAAAAACGGATCAAAAGTTAAACCGATATGACAAGAGGTTTAAGGTCTAAAAGGTTTAACAGATATTATACCGTCATAAAATCAGTTAAAAATTAAATAAAATTTAAAAATAATTGAAGAATAGTATTCTTACCTATCGAAAAATTTAAGGTTTAATTAAAAAAGATTGTTAAATGAATGTTAACCAGTTTATTTTAGTTTATAAAAACTGACTAATTTATGATAACTGACTAATTAATTAATAAAATAATCAGTTTTAACAACAAAGATTATTTAATTAAACAATGAATTAAACAAAAGCAGAAAGTTAAAAACCAAACTAAAAAATTGACCATCGCTATAAAATACAAAACCTGGATAATTTTGAAGAAATTAGGATGACACTTCTCATTTCAGAATACAACACAGTACTTTATGTTTATTCCGTCCAATTGATATTGCAGATAAACATAAACGTCATGCTTGAATAGAGTTGAAATAACTTGTTCCTCGTGAACAATTCTTTTTAGTTATACGGATATTTTTGTTAAAAGTATTTTTCACGAGTGGAAAAAGAAAATTACTGCAACTAAAGAGAAAGAAATGTATTTAAAAACTAATTTTCCCATACGCCATAGCTTGAACTACCAAAGGACCAATATATTGCATTTCACCTGTAGATATGTCTTTCCGCCGATATTTAAGTCCTAACATGAAAGGAGTAAGCTTCAACACTATATATTCCACTGCACTTTCCCCCTACCAACAGTAACGGGCAAATTTGATGACTGCATTAGATAAAGGAAAAGGAAGAGAAAGCAATGGCATGTGATCCCACTAACAAAGGCTGGGATGTGAAAAGGCTTGGAGATGGTTAAAGTTTAAGCAAAATCCCAAATACCGTTGTTTGTAAGATATGGTCAACCTAGTACACACATAGATCCACCATGAATAGTTTTGTCATAACAGAGCATCTAGCAGAACTGGGAGTACAATGTTACAGATCAAAAGATTATTCGGTAATTTATAAGACCTAAATTTGCAAACATCAGTTCAATGGAAACGATTCCAGTTTAATATCCATAATTTGTGCCATAAACAGAACTGTAGCCTCCAGTATGTCCTGTATTGGATGGGGGAGATGCATAGACAGAGCCATGAGCTGCGTAAGGATGATAACCTTGGTCAGCGGACCCTCCAGTTTGTGATTGAGATGGAGCTGCAGCATCAGCCATGAAATTCTGCAAGATTAAGGATTAACATAAGAAAAGCAGATGTACCAACTCCTAAAACTTGAGCATAACTATGTCACGCGCCAAGATTTTCTATACAACCAAGGAATATAGACTCATCAAAACACCTAACCAGTATTATTCTTGTAACTCCTAATTCAAATAAGATACTTAAATGGGCTTCGACCAGCACAGACAAATCAATAAAGATTACACTTATCAACCAGTAAAACTTACATCTCCATACAACCTGTATAGAGTTAGTTCATTCAAGCACACTAGTACATAACTAAGTGTCCACCCATCCATTTGCACACTACGGAATAGATTTGTCTTAATAAAAATAATCAATTCATCGTTCACACACAAGCTATAGTAAAAGAATACTAAAAATAAAAATAAATCAATTCATATACAAATTGTATCTCACTCACAAGCTGTTGTAAAAGCATACAGAGAGATTTTTGCCACAGATTTTAGAAATTGAGGCATAAATTACCTGTATTAATTGCACAGCAGTTTGGACATGGGAAGCAGATCCGCTGATTTCAACTGTCATCTCCCCAGGAACGCCTCTAGTTTCTTGTATTGTAACAGTTGCACCACTGGCACGGCGAATGTAGCTTATATTTGCACCAGCTGTCCCTATAACAGCATCAGCATAAGACAAGGGAATTTGCATCTGCTGTGTAATCTGTAATGATCAAGAAATCAATCAAATTTTTTGTCAGCTCATAAATGTAAGAAAACACAAGTTAGGCTACAATTAAATGTGAAGTCATCAGCATAATGATCATTTTATATCATAGTTAGAATTCAGCAGCTAAAATATTATTGACAGGAATCATGAGAAAATTGATAACGTCAAACAAAAAACAGTCCTATGACATTTTAATCAACAATTCAAACTATGATAATAATAAAAAACTTTCCAAAGAGTATAAGACAACTGTATAACAGAACCTTAACATGTTCTAATTAAAAAGAAAAAAAATAGAATGCATTTTAAGCCTTACAAAGCACAATCCTTAGTCTCCTCTAATGGGCTAATAGTTCCTGAACAGAATTTGCAACTTATAAACAATGTATCAACTCAAATACATAGTCATGAAGATATTAGAGCAGAAGGAGAGGGAGAAAACAGGTAGATAAAATAAAAATAGCGTGAAAAATAACCTGTGTGATCATTGATGGAGGTGCTTGGGTGTTTGATGATCCATGCATGCCCATGGGTGCTTCTCTTCCATATGCAGATATACCCTGATGAGGTTGCTTCTCCATTGGAGGAGGTAAGTCAGTAGGAGGATAGTAGCTGTCCATTTGCTGAGATGGAGGCATATATTGAGCATTCGGCCTGAAACCAGGCCCACCAGCATTTGGAGGAAGTCCTTGAGGGGGACCCCATGATTGATGAGGTGGTGGCATGTGGTCCATCTGAGAGTTTGGCATTTGCATCTATTGAAAAACTATCAAATCAGAAGCATGTTGCCACTCACCGAATATGAAACTTATCAACTTAAGTGAGCAGCAGCTTACATGCATTTCAAATAAGGGAATTATACTTCGATCAACCAAAAACCTCCTGAGATGAGATGCAATTAACTCCACTGCCTTATGCACACCAGTTGGTTCCCCTACTACTTCAACAACCCTATCGTCTTGAAGTGCAAAAACTGGAAGATCCTCTGCAAGCATTGATTTCAACAGATCCAAGGGGAAAACAATTCATAAGGAAAAATATTTAACCAATAGAACATGGAAATATCCAAAATGAACTAAAAAAATGTCATTATCAGCCAATAAGATGATAAAGTATGAAGATAATGAAGCACAGCAAGGAGGGGATAGGACAAACTAGTTTGTCATGAGGGCAACCATTGTTAAGGGAATAGAAATAAGGCAAAAGAGAAGGGAAACACCCAACTATTTTGTTTTATACCTTTGAAGCAGGATAAAGTAAAACACAAAACATCACACTAGCTTAGAAGCATACCATTATTTGATTATTATTCAAAAAAACCATTATTTGATTAGAAAATCAACGACCTCCTAGAAAAAAAGGGGAAGAAAAGAACAATTTACAAATTATAGTAGCCAATATCCTTTACCTTGCACCCATAATTTCTTTCGTGAAAGGTCACTTTGAGGTGAAGAGAACATCACAACCTAGAATAGATAAAAAGAAAAACTATGTTCCTCTCGATTAAATTAAAAACCATTTTCATTAATGAGTGTAATGAGGTTGCAATAATTTACTACAAAAAAGATGATAAAATCCTAGAAAGTACCACAAGATTTTTAAATTTCAGAGCATGCTTTCACTTCCATCCTTAAACAAGTATTCAAATAATTCATTGGTCTTATCTTTATCTTGCAGAACAAAGAAAGAGGAAAAACAGATGACAACACCTGAAAAGTGCTAGAGAGAGGTTAGTGGTGGCAGATTCAGTTGAGTATGACCAATGGTTGTCTAATTTGCAAGTAATATACTCTAGAAGAAAATAGATGAAGTAAATGATCGAAAGAGATTACAGAACCTGCTCCTAGGACTCTGACCATACAATTGGATGCCTCTTGAATTGATTTAACTGTCCCTCCCTGTTTTCCAATCAAACTTCCTGCTTGAGAGGCTGGAACTAGCAGCCTTGTTGAAGCCTTAGTAACTGTGCCTGCCAAAGCATGAGAAGAATCACCTTCAAGACCATCACTAATGCGTTTATGAACCCTCAGAAGGCCATCCATAGCTGGAGGAAGAGAAGAATCTGGCTCTTCTTTGGCAGATACCATTACCTACAGACAATAATGTAACTTCTTCAGAATCAAAAAAAAATTATGAAACAAATCAAACAGCACCTCTTACAGAATTATCACAAAAGGAAAGAACTAAAAAATATTTAGAACATACATGAAATACCATTTCTAAACATCTATATTACAGTGGGCTAATTAATCAAGAGTTTCACATATCCACATAGGAATTTGTCAGAGGAGATAAGTTCAATGGATTACATAAATGACATGACTTTACAAAACGATATACAAGATGCATGTGAGAAAGTACGATGGATGACACTATGTCAAAAACCCCCCATCCACTCCCCTCACATGAGGGTTGACAAAATATTCTTATATTCCCAAACTCGTCAATAGATTCGATTCATCAGCTTGATCCTAAGACGAGGAAGGCTTAGATTCTATAATGTTCAACATTAAAGTAATCATCTACTCATAAGAACAATTATCATATCTGCTTCTTCCTTAAAAGTCTGTGCTCCTACAACCTGACATTTTCTGCTTAATAATACATATGCTATATTTACACAAGAATTATAGTCTTCCTAACAAATGAACATAATGTATTCGTACTAAGAAGATTGAATGGCTTATTAAAAAATATTATTACTTCAGTTCTGCATTGTTTAGCATCTTGTACATATATTTTACAGCTTTATAATTCATTAAATATAATTTGTTTAAGATGGACCATCACATATGTGTGTTGCAAAAGTCTCATACTAAGCTCCATTATACCTACATTTTCTTCCTCTTTCTTCTATTAAGTAACTGAGTCAAAGCTCAAAAAATATAGAGGCCTAACACACAATAGAACAAGAACTTCCATTATGCAATAATGTTCCCAACAATTTAAGGCCTTCAATTTATAATGGTCTTGTTAACAAAACAAGATAAATGCACATTCTTTAAAAAGATTCTGTGGTTATTTAGAAGTTCATTAGTTTTAAGTATTTTCACCGCTTAACATCATGAGACCATTCTCTGTAGCAACTCAGCTTAAACATCTTCTGCATCCCTTAGGCGCTTATTACAGCAGTTTCCTTTACGCATTTTACAATCTGCAGCAAGAAATCAATCATCTAGGATCCGGAGTTACCAGAGAAAAGCAGAGCTTCCTGATACAGTTGTCCATAAGTGTCTGATTTTATTCAAATCAAACTTTCAGCACTTCATAATGTTCAGCTGAACCCTGCCACCGGATCTTTGGTTCTTCAAAATTTGGGGTACTAATGATGATTGATTGTTGCTTTAAAATTTCTGGGCAGAACCTGCACAGATCATTTTTGTTATGGAAATAAAGGAACTTTTTTATTTTTATGTGGATTTCTTCTCATGAGGTTTCTTTATTGTCTCTTTTAATACAGGCTAAGGATTTAGCGACCAATGTGGATTGCCATCTGGAATTACTGCTACCAGACTGGTTTCTTGATAAACTCTTAATGGTCTCGTTAGACAATTATAGTTACAAAGTTTCTCACTACTGTTGTTGCAGTAATATAAAATAAATACATGACTGACTGTTCTGGAGTATGATCAACGTCACACTTCCCAACATATTAATTCTGGTCATTAACTGAAGATTTCAACGAACAGATCAACAATTGAACTGTCAAAATCAGTTTTCATGTCATCCTATTGATGAAAGCATCTAGAGAGTTGTATGCATTAGTTTAATAGATTTAAATTCACATTATGAGGAAGTGCTATAAATCTCAGTTGTTAATGCGTGAATATTACTATATAATCTTTCCACTTTCTTTACAAGGGCTTGTTTTAATGTTTATTTTCCTTCCCAAGTACGCATCCCAAGTCCTTAGATTGAATAGTTAAGGTACAAAACTGTGCCTCAATCTCATGGAAGGCAGCATGCACATTAACCAAAATACATAGTTTCAACAAGAATCAAACTCAAGCACCTAATGATGACAAGAGGTCCATGTTCACTACAGAATATATAAATATGCTGCAAAATCAAATATTATGCATGCTGAAGATCAGAAGCATCCTTGTGCATGCACGTACAAGAAGTAGAAAGATGAAAAAATACATTATAAAAAATAACTACCTGAAATGGGAGGTCAAATAAACACAACCATAGCATCAACCAAGTATATCCAACCAAAAATACCCCCAAATTTAGCATGCGCAATCAAGCTGAGTGTTGAACAGAAAGAAACAAGTATTAAAAGACTTACAGCTCTTTCAGTTGTTCCTGGAGGACCATCAAGAATCTTAATCCGAGCTCTAGTCTCCTCTACTATTTTTTTGATGAATTCTCCCTTGCGTCCAATTATACTACCTACTTTTTGCGCTGGAACAAGCATACGGAATACACTCTCCCCGGGCCATCCAGGCCACCTCTTTTCACCACCTCCTGTAACTGCACTCTGCTCTTTTCCCTGTTTTTCTTGATCCTGAAAGTTATCAGGCTCTTCATCAACAATACTGTCTTCATTATGCTCCACATCATGTTCTTCAGGATGTTCTACAGCAACATCCACTACATGATTACCAGTCAATTCATGATCAACAACATGATCCAGGCCATGATCAGCATCCTGAAGCATCCCGTGATCTATAGTGTGATCCACACCTGTCTCCACTTCATGATCTACGCCATGTTCTATTGAAAGATCCACACCATGAACTGCACTGTAATCAACATCATGCTCACCAACACTCTGATCTATCTCAGCCATAAGTGCTTCCTGAACAGAAACAAAGCGAACAGAAGCAAAAATATTGCAATTAGGTCATTTAGTAGCCATGTTAGAAATTGTAATATCAATCAACATTTAACATTTTACAATGCAAACGATTCTAAAGAACATTTTTCGCCCTAATGCAGTTATAATATCTTCTCGAATCATCCCTACTCTCCCCTCCCACCCAACCCCAAACGGAGAATTTATAGAAATTAAATAAGGACCAAAACAAACAGAAAGGATGATCTGAAATAGCATAAAGGAAAATTAAGCAAAACGTCCATCTTAGATGATAGGGTGCTCATTTTAAGTGAGAAGGACTTGTAAGGGTGTAGCATATCACCCTTAAAAGACTAGTGAAAATCCTATAGGAATACTAAGAGAAAATTATGAAGCCACCCAACTTGAAGTAATTGATTTAGGAAGTAAATCCAAGATTGTTTATTCATCCAAAAAACAAGTCCTTGTTTAAGTAACAATTACACTACAAAGTACCGGGGAAGCTTGCAGCTGGTTACTGCTTGCAGCCATTTCGGCGATGCGACTAGACATCAACTAACCTTATAAAAGACTAAGGCTGAGGATTAACGGAGAATGACTCCATCAACGAAGACCAACTTAGAAGAATTAATCAATCCCTAACACCCCAACCTTCATTTACCCTAACTCAAACCAAATTAGAAGAACTAATCAATCCCTAACACCCCCAACTTTCATGTACCCTAGCTCGAATCAAAACCCTTAAGATCCAAAAGAAAAAATAAGTCCCCTAATTACGAAAAATCCATTAAACACCTGAGTTTAAAAGACACACCCAACTTCAACATCGATAAAGATAACAAAGAAACCATTTAACCAAAAACCCATTATACAATCGAGCTTGAAAAGGAGATAATCCAACGCACACGAAATATTAAAAACATTAAACTGTAAAGAAAAAGTAGACAACAAACTAACAGAAACACGCACGCACCAACACCAGAAAAAAAAACCAAACAGACAAAAACTTCCGGCCCGTAAATCGAAGAAAGGAAATTCATCAAAGGGTAACACTTACGTGAGAATGGAAAGACAAGAAATAAACAAATATTTGAAATAGAGGCGGTAAAAGAGGTCGGGTCGAGGTGAGAAAGTCGATAGATAGAAAAGAAAAAATTTAGGTTTCGAGGGTTTACAGATACATATTGAGATTTTGTGATCGTGATGCGGTGTTGAATGCTTTGGGTGTTCTCTGTCTTCGTGGTCCTCGTAAAAGCTCTGATTTACGTCATGGTCCCTTCTCTAAATTTTCTGGGCTTTTAGGGTTTGAATTGGAAATTGCGACTGTGTTGAATTTGGGCTTTATGATAACTGCGGCCCTAAGAAAAACTGAAAAATCAAAATAATAAAAAACAGATTAAACGTAGAAATTAAAGAATTTCAATTTTGAGAATCAATTTTTTGAGTCAAATTTAGATTATTTATATTTTTATAAAAATCAATTCTACCTATTTTTATAAGTAAATTATAATTAGTTTAACATATAATTATTCCTAATTAATTAATATTCATATTTATTTTATATTATTTATATTTTATTAAAATTATGAATTTTTATATTTGTTTATCTAACTGTAATTTTATTACGAAATATGGGAAAAAAAGAAAATATATTTTATTTTAAAATTTATTTAATAATGGTTCACTAATTTATTTTATACTTTGTATAATTACCTTAAATTTTTTTAAATACTAGTATTGAAACTTTTATAATATATCATATCATGTTTGAGTTTAGAAACAACATCTCTACTAATTAAGGATAAAGCTGCGTACTACTGAATCTTTTTAGATTCCGCTTATCAGGAGAATTTTTACTGGATATTGTTGTTGTTGCATGTTTGAGTTTAAAAATGAGGATCATCATAAGTCAAATTAAGTATGAGCTTAAAAAATTTAAAAATTTTTGTATTGAATTTTAATTAAGCGAGTCAAATTTAATTTTATCTTATTTTAATATAAACCATCTAAAATTAATAAAAAATAAACGGAACATTTTAGATGATGCATATTTTATAGCAAAGTATCGGTTCATTTTTATAATTTGGTTGTGCCAAAAACCTAAATAAACACAAAAAGTATTCATTAATTATCCTTACATAAAAAAAAATTGAAAAAGATAAAATCAATAATTTCAAATTATTAATTTTATCAATAAACTAGTTAATTGATAAACATAAAATCAATAATTTCATAAAAATAGATATCATCAAAGTTAAATACATATCTCTTTTATCGTCTTTAACCAAATATATGTAAAGTAAATTTAATCAAGAAACCTATCACTAGCTCACCCATATTTTATATTAATTAAACACTTTCTAGTCTTTTCAATTACAGTTGATTTATATTTAAGCAAATTTTCAATATTATATTACTGTTAAGATAGTTTATCAGATAAATGGTGGCATATAATAAAGTAATTATAACTTTATTAAACCATTCTAATTTTACACAAAACATCATAAGTTGAAGTGAGATTAACCCTTCAATATCAGTAAATCTTTTTGAAAATAATAATAGAACATTGGGAATTAAAACAATAAAAATGTAAAACCTCTTAAAAAGTTTGGAAAATGTACTATGTTCCTATGATATTTGACAAAGAAATTTGAAATCTAAATCATTTCATGAGAATTATGTATTTCAAATTCATTGCATATATCATAAATCACTATCAATAACAGGTCTCTTGATAAAAGAATCTAATAATTGTTATTTGTGTATTTTTGTCTCCATGATTAAAATACTTATTGTTCTCCTTTTTTAATTGTTTTAATATTAACAAATCTTATGAAATTGTTGGATGTTTGTGTTCTTTTTCATTCTTTACGATCTATGTTAACAAAAAAGATTTATATAAATACATGATGATAAAAAAATAAAGAAGAATCAAAATATAAAATAATTACAAATAGAAATAAGTTTCAAAATAAAATAAAAAAATCTATTTTAACCTTGTATTATCAATTATTTTTATTAGTCATTAAGAGAAGAAAAAAAATTAGTTATTGTGATGCACTTGATTGATAATGAAAAAGGAAATCATTTTTTATCTCCAAAATTTACTAAAAAGTTACTTAACACTCTAGTATATCAAACTTAATTAACTTTAAACATGTAAAAGATAATCAATTAAAACTTATCTTGGGTAAATGAATGAAATTTTTGTATATACATCATCAAAGATTAGCATATGTCATCACCTATTTTTAACCATTTTTATGATCCTTTGCAAGTAATTGAAAGTTCAATAACTAGGATAAAAACCAAACACATGAAGGTAACTTTGCAATGATTAATCATGAATATATAAGAAAAAGGAGGTTGTTCAAGATAAATTAGATGCATTACTCATATTTATCACTTCTCCACATGTTATTGAAGACGGAATATGCTTAACATATAAAGAATAAGGCTCGAAGAAAATTGGAGAATGATTTAATAAAATGTAACCAACGTCGATGTCATTTTACATAATCAAAATGGCGGTGATGTGGAACTTGTTACCAATATCAAACTCGTCATTATTTCATAAGTAAAGTTCTAGAACCTAATTGGTGTTAGTGTGAAAGTTAGACCGGTGCTTGACTCATGAATTAGCTATTTAATTTTAGGAAGATTTGACTTTTCAAAGTTATTTAGTTTTATATAATTAGATGATAAAAGGGAATGTTCTTTCCTTTTTAGTTGTCCAATTTTTTAGGGATTTTTATGCCTAATAAAAGTTGACATATTGATGTAATTAAAACAAATCATTAAGAATATAATTTGAGAGCTTTTCTTTACTTTGAGAGAATTTCCTCTATGATCTAATCTTATATAGGCAATTTATGGTGATCCAAAATCAAAATTTTAGTTTTAGTTATAATCAATAAGTTTGATTAGGGTCGAGTTTGCCTTACTTGATTTGAAGAAAATCATAGGGTTATAAATTTGTGTAATTTAGGTTTTAAGTGGCTTCCAACCTGAGCCTCATATTATTTGGTATCATAACTTTGGGTCTTGAAATCAAATATTATCTATCCTTAAATATTTGTTTTTATTTCTTCTTATTTATGATTGTGCAATTCATCCATCTTATCCAATTTTTTTATGTTTGCAATTCTTTTCAATTCAAAATTCACTATGTGTGTTCTTCTTCAATCAAATTTGCTCTTATTCGTTTTCTCTTGTGTTTTTTCATTAGTCTGAATCATATTTACATAACATAAAAAATGTAGAGGAAAAAGGAAAATAATTATAATCAAAAGTGTGCATCAAAACCTAAAAATCATATACTACATAATCTGATTATAAAGTGTTCTGGAATGATATAAAGTGGTATAATCCTTTTCATATTTTAAAAGATTTCTCATATTTGTTTAATCTTTTTTACCTTCTATTGATCACTTTTATAATCAACTTGGAATTTGAGTGTGTCAGGACTTCTATTAGCAATATAAGTGAATTTCATCTTTGGGCCAAATGAGTCAAATTTTACTCAGGTTATTAATAATTGCCACCCGCATATGTTTGGCTGAACAAAATAAATATATAGTATTGAAGGCCTTCTAAACTTCTATAAAATTGAGTTCAATGTCATTAACGAATTCTCATATTTGGACCAATGGTTTTAAGAAGTTCAAGAACTAAAAAGAATGCAGTTAGAAGAAGAGGCCTGAAAATATTGTTAGGATAACATTCATATAACCTTTAGCCAAAAAGAATCCTTGATTGAAAGGGAATGTTGAGGATAGAAGTTGTATCAAGAATCTTTCGTGTTTAAAACTCTTAACTCCCTACCTAATACAGAAGCTAAAAGACCATTTGAATTTTATATTCTTGTTGCTCCTATAGGGTTTACTCATTTTGCTATAAACTCCCCTCGTTCCCAAGCATTTTCTACCTTAAACTCCAAGCAATCTTCGTCTTCTCTAGTGAATCTTGGTTTCTTTCTTCTATTCCTTACAAATTCCTCTAAGGTAGTAGCATGTAGGTTTTAGTGTGTTTTTAGGTATAGATTAGATTATTATCATGCATGTATGTTTAGATTTGTGTTTGTTTAAGTGTTTGTTTATGCTTTAAGTGTTTGCATGGTAAAGAGTATGAATGGAATTATAATTTTATGTTTCTTGAAGAAGTTTGATGTGTTTGTTAGTGTGTAGTATCAAAGAAGTGAAGAATGTTAAAGTTGCATGGGAATGCATGGTTGTCATGATCGTGACAAAAACCCCAAACGGTCACGATCGTGACAGAGGTACCCAGATGCAGGATCTTTCTTCTAACCACATTTTAAGGGCAATTTTGGCAGAATTTGACCTGGAGAAACCCTAAACAAGACCCCAAACCCTTAAATCACTATTTAAAAACGTGCAAAACACATTAACAAAAGAGAGCCACCATTGAAGAGAACGTGTACATCATAGAGAGGGTGATTCAAGAGAAGCATCAAGTCTTCCAGTTTCCAGATCAAGAACACTATTAGGTTTTCTTATTTTCTTCATTATTTTTATGTCCTTGATGTGTAAGATGGATTATAAGATGTTGATTGTTATTGTTATAGATTTCTAAATCCTTAATTAGGATTATTCTTCAACTATTTTGTGAATTTGATTATGAATGAATGCAATTCTGATTTTGTGATTGTGATAATTGTGTAATATGAAACTTGGCACCAAATCGAGAGAGTAAGCCAAAAGTAATTAGAGTTTGCGTGTGCAATGATAATTGGCAT
>JANIMX020000106.1:1544711-1555109 GCA_024582655.2 Erythroxylum kunthianum
GTTAATTATTCACTGCGGGATTAGTGATAATTAATTTAGAGCACTAGGCGATCATAGCATCGGGAGGTGTATGAGATTAATTTAGAGTCCACTATTAATTAGAGATGCGGGAGCTGACAAATTAATTAGGAGTTAAAGACTTTAATTTAAAGGCTTGATAAACTCATTAGGATATTCACATATTTATTAATTCAATCACATGATGAGCTTTATTAAGGTGGATTCTATGTCTTCATATTATTTGCAATAGTTTTAAGTTATTTTCTTTTAATTCAGTTACGTGACAATTCATTTTTAATCACGTAGATATTGATAAGAGCTAGTATAGGTTTAGTAGTTTAAATAGTCCTCGTGGAATTGACACTCTACTTATCATATATTAATTGATATCGACCCAATGCACTTTCACAGCTTCTGTTGTTCGGGTTAAAACCGGGGAAGTACCTGTTCACATTTCTTTTATTTCTATTTCCCATATTATTTTGATTGAATTAGGAATAGTGAGGACACTGTTCAATCTAAGTGTGGGGATGGGAATAGAGGAAATGAAAACTGAAATGAGTATATTGATGCCTGTATTTTTAGTTATAAAAGGCTATACTTGAATGAAAATTGTCCTTAATTTTTCAAAAGGATTCATACAATCTAGAAATTAATTGTTAAGGTGCCTTACTCATGTGCTCTTGTGACTAGATTACTTGGTTGAAATTAAGTAGTGGAATCTTTAGGGATTAAATTTACATTATATTTAGCTTTTGAATTTGAAGTTTGAGAGTAGGTCAAGTCCTTAAGTGTAAAACAAGAAGGTATTCTTCCAAGTGAATTTAGCTCGTATATTTTCTTTTAAGTTGCTTTGAAAGACATTTTAACACATAGTAAAAGTGGTAAAGAAACTTTTTACTTAGTGATCCTTTATAAAAAACAATGTTAGAGTGAGCAAGAGTTCGTAGGGGTTTCTTTAAACATGGCCACTTGGGTGATAAACCCAGGATATGCTGACTCAGTGAACTCACTAGAACTTAAAGTGCAAAAAAGAAATTTAGCATGCAAGGCTTGTACACCAATGATTTAGGTAACTGAGTTAAGAGTATCCAAACTTTAATGTTAGAGGGAGTGAGAGTTCGTAGGGGTCCAATAAAGACCTTGTCACCTAGTTGATGAGCCCGGGATATGCAAACTCAATGAACTCGTTATAACATGAAGGGAAAAAAAGCAAAAGTGCATCAAAAAGTGATTTGAGACTCATAAAAATAAAATAAAATAAAAAGGAGATAATCTATGGAAAGAGTGGATGCCATATGCTATCATTTTGTGTTAATTTTTTCAGATAAGTGATTAGAAGGATAATATGCTTGCTAATTAATAGTGAAGTTGAAATGAATGTTCTGTCTTATTGGACAGAGTATTTACAACTGAGTGAAGAATTCTTCTGTTAAACACTAGGTTCAAAGTTTATACTTTCTAGATTACTTACTTAATTCTGACTAAAGTAGTATAGTTACATGTCTCCAGTATATGTAAAGCAACGGTTACTACTGATGATCAATGAAAGAATTGATGCTTGAATAATTTCAATGAAAGATTGGTTGATTAGTTCTATTTATTTTGCTTGAGGACAACAAAAGTTCAAGTGTGGGGATGTTGATAAAGGCAATTTTTATACATATTTCATTGCATGATTTGTATTGAATTATTGTTAATTGAATAGAAATCATGAAGAAATGGTACTTAATTATACTTAATGTGATGCTACAGGTATTGGAAGCCTTATAGCAACAAGATGAATTAATTGGAATAAAGTAGACTCAATTTGGAGCATGTTGGAGAAGATACCCCAGCGGCGTTGAAGATTTACGCCGGTAGATTTGAAGTTATATGCCGCCGACGTTGAGCACATATAAATTAATTATTCGAAAACATATGCCGACAATTTGGGAACATATGACGTCGACATAGAGTCGGTGTAAGTTAAATATTTGAAAAGATTCTCCGTCGATGTACTGTTTGAAGAAGTCGTATTACATCTAATTTTGTATTTAAAGATAGATTAGGTCGAAGAGTCGTCATTAGTCATGATTAGTTTGTTGTCATTAGCGTTAGGAGTCGCAGTCGCAAAGTCTTCATTAGTTAGTAGTTTGTAGTTTAGGTTTAGTTTCTTTATTCTCTCTATTTTCTTAGTCGCATAGTAGTTTAGAGATTTTTTTTCAGTGTTCATTATGCTTTAATGTTACAGTAGCTTAGTCTTCTCATTAGTGATAGTTTTCAACGCTTGTATCTTCGTTATTCATATTAGATATAGACATATTATGTTTTATGCTTTATATTACATAAGTTTTTATAGAAGTTTTGATAGTCTTCATTCTTGGTATTTATGTTTAGACGATAACAAATAAAACTTTCATTATATTGTCCATTCCTTCATTTTATAATTTAATTTTTAAATAATAGTTTATAATTTCTATTTTATTTTCAGTATGAGTTATTTTCTGTTTTTCTTTATTATTTGCATGTTTATTCTTGTTTTCATGTTTAGCTAGTTTTTACGTGTGGGACTGGGATGAAACCCTAAAATGTTAATATGATAATTGTTGTCATGTTATAGGATTACTGGATGTGTGATTTATTTTAATTGTAATTCCTATAATTTCAAGTATGATTCTTAATTGGTCATAATTGTTAGAAACACTATAAACACATGAGTGAATATAGGTTTGTTAGGAATTTATAATTGAACGCATTAATCAATGCGGGAGCTGCGGTGATTGGTTTAATTAGAGATTATTCAGTAATTAATGCAATGTTTCTAGTTAATTATTCACTAAGAGGTTATGAATAACTAATTTAGAGCATTAGGCGATCATAGCATCCGGAGATATATGAGAGTAATTTAGAGTCCACTATTAATTAGAGATGCGGGAGCTGACTAATTAATATGGGTTAAAGACTTTAATTTAAAGACTTGATAAATTCATTAGGATAATCACATGTTTATTAATTCAATAACATGGTGATAATTTGATTAGCGTAATTAGGGTAGATTCTAAGTCCCCACATTATTTGCAATAGTTTTAATTTAGTTTCTTTTAATTTAGTTAAGTGACAATTCATTTTTAATTGCCTACATATCGATAAGAGTTAGTATAGGTTTAGTACTTTAATTAGTCCTCATGGGATCGACACTCTACTCATCATATATTACTTGATATCGACCTAGTGCACTTGCTAGAGCAGCAACTGCTTTTTTATCAGTACATTTCGAGCAGATCATTAGGTGTCAAGTTATGTTTAGCCAAAACACTCTAAAGAAATTCCCTTACATTTTATGAGTCATACATAACAATATCCACCTCGATGAATATTCATCCAAAAAAGTTAGTTTATAGCCTTATCTAACATCTAGAGACATTGATCAACTCCAAGTAATGCTTAAACTAATATGTTGTAATTGTCTTTGTAAACATGTAAGATGCATTCTCTAATGTATTAACTTCTTCAATTAGATATGACCAAATGAAATTAACTCCCTAATCTTATGACACCTTACATTTATATAATTGGTCTTAACACAATCCACACCTAATTATTTGGCCAAAAATGGTATTTTAAATATCATAGTGCACCTAAACTCCACCTTGTCTAATACCCAATTCCTTAACCAGTCTTGTAAGCTATAATATGTTTTTAGTAGCCTCAACCACTATCATATACTCTACTTCAATTGAAGATAATAAAACTATTGACTAAAATATTGGTTTCCAATAAATAGCCCTATTGTATGAGTGAAAACAAACCATATGATATACCTTATATTATCCAAATCTCTTGTATAGTTTAAATCCATATATCCTACAACCGAAGGATCGCCTTATTGATTATTAAACATATTTTCATGGTTTGTTGTACCTTTGAAGTACTTAAAAGTACATTTGATTGCTTCCTAATGTTTTCGTCTAAGTTTCACTACAAACATACTAACTTGACTAATAACATGAGTCAAATATGGCCTACTACAAACCATTACAAACATCAAACACCTAATATAACTAGCATATGAAACCTTTGACATATCTTTGACCTCTGCATCTATCTTTGGCACTAATCTAGGGAAACCTTAAAGTGATTTATCAATGGAGTACTCATTATTTTAAAGATGCACATTCATAATTTATCTAACACCTTATAAATATAGTTTTATTGAGATAACCATAACTTTCTAGATCCCGTAGAATCTCCACTCCCAATCTCTTCTTAGCAATAATTAAATCCTTCATCTTAAATTCCTTTTCCAGTAAGTTCTTCAGTTCATTTATATCATGAATACAATTTACAGCAACATATCATCCACATTTAGTAGTAGAAAAATAAATGAAGCATCATCAAGGATCTTAACATAAACATAACAATCATATTAACATCCTTTATATCCAATTCAAATAATATAAGAGTCAAATCGTTTATACCATTATTGTGGAGACTGCTTCAAATTATATGGTAACTTCCTCAATTTACAAACAAAGTGCTCTTCACTAGGTTGACTAAACCATTGACATGCTCTATGTAAATCAGCTCCTTTAAGTAACCATAAAGAGAAGTTGTCTTCACATATATCTACTCTAAATGTATATTTAAACTAGCCACTAACATCATCATTATCCTACTGGAAGTATTTCTTGCCACAAGAGAGAAACTCACTTCATAATCAATCCCTTTAATTGTGCATATCCTTTTACTACTAGGTGCCCCTTGAAGTTTTGCTCCCTTTTTTTTATACTACTGACTTTCTCTTGTATACCCACCTACGTCCTATAGGTCTCTTCCTTGTGGAAAGTGGCACCAACTCTCAAATGCAGTTCTTATGCAAAGACTTAATTTCCTCCACCATGACACTTATTCATCTATTCTTCTAGCTATACTTGGCCTCGTGAAAGCTAGTTAGATCCATATTGCTCAAGATAAGTGTGAAGGACATTGAGTCTTTCTAACTATATCTAAGTGGAGGTCTAATAGTTTGTCTTTTATATCTCATGGGATGTTTCGATGTCACTATTTACCTAAAATAATTCTTCTATCTCCTAAACTTTGTACTTTTATCCCCTTCAACATCTACTCCAAGTTATTCCAATTCCTCTTGTACCACCTTTAAACTAATACTACTCTCTACTGACCTTATCATTCCCCTCCAATGTGTTTGCTTCAGCATGAAAAACTCATCAAACATTGCATCCCTACTAATCACCATCTTCATTGATACAAAGATCCAAAACTTATATCCCTTGACACCTTTTAGATAGCCACTAAAGATACTCTTCTTTGACTTTAAATCTAGTTTAAAGCTCTCATCACCAAAAATATACACATAAGTGGGACAGTTAAAGATTTTTAAACCCAAAAATTAGCTTTGTTTTTTATCCATACTTCTTCTGTGGCTCTCCTATAGTGAAAACCATGGTAATATAATTACAAGTTAACATATTATATTTACTACTTTCACTCAAAAACTATTAAGGAGCCCTGCATTTAGCCTCAAACACGTTCCCTTTCAGTTATGGATATCGTCTCTAAGATGTCACTCTATTATAGTGATTTGTGAATTATATAATGCCCCCAGATTTTATTTATTAAGTATTTATTCATTTTATTCATTTATGTATTTATTATTATTTGTTTGTTTGTTTATTATTTATTTATTTATTTCTTATTTTTCTTTCATATGATTCATTCGGAAACAACTTCTCTACTAGTTAGGGGTAAAGCTGCGTACTACTAGGCCTCCCCAAATCCTACATTTCAACAGAATTTTTATTAAGTTATTGTTGTTGTTGTTGTTGTTGTTATTGTTATTGTTATATAATGCCTCCACATACCATGCTCCTTAGTTAATTTCTAAAATTGTGATTTTATGTACTTAAAATTGTTATTTGATATCAAGTTTTATATCTTTCTACCCATCTGGTTTTCTCCACCTCTGTGTTCCACTTCTTGAAATTAACAAAAACCTCATCTTTTTTGCTTTATGAGTCAAATTTCCTTAGAAAAATCAATAATGAATGTCATAACTATTAAAATCTACTAAATAAAAACTCTTTAGTAGGATCATATACATCAAAATACACATAATTTAGAACTCCCTCAGTTTTGTTCTTGTATGTCATGAATGTCACCCTGGAATGTTCACCAATCATACGAAACTTACATAAGTCCAATTTATAATGTTTAACACCCTCTAATAAGTTTCTCTTATGAAGTTCTTCATTCCTCTCTCATTAAAATGATAAAATTGAACATGTTATAATATAACACTATCTTAACTCTATAGGAGCAACTTCTCCACCTATAATTGTGTTCCCTATCAATCTGTTGATATTTCCCATTAATATTAGCCCTTTTATCGTAATCAATGCACACTTAACTACCTTAATGTTATATCTATTGATTTTATAACCAAAAAACATTATCATGTAGGGTTCTTAAAGAGATCATATTCTTTCTTAAATCTAGTACATGTGGAATATTGCATAACGTCCTAAAAATATCGTTAAATATCTTAATCTTAATATGTCCTATTATAAAATTGTGTATGCTTTATCATTACCTAACCAAATAGAACCAAAAGTTTTAGTTTGTACAAAGCATACTAGTCCTTGTTTGATGTTATATGATGTGAGTATCTTATATCTAGACTTCATAGATTCTTGAGTTACCTTGTTGAAATGTAAAGTATGTCTCTATCGTTGCAATTTGAGCCCCCAATCTGCACTATATTAGCAAACCTTAGTGAATCGTTGGTCTTCCTTTCATCATTGTACTTCTTCTTATTAGGATAGTCCCTCTTGATTTACTCTATATCTATCTACACTTGTAACATTGAACTATATTTTTATCCTTTAATTTAAACGTAGAATTCCACTTAGATAAGCCATAATTAGTATACTTTCTTTTATGATCATGATTTTCCCTCTTATATATCCTTTTACCTTGAGAGCTTTCACCAGTGTTCTTATTTTTTAGCCAAAACTGTAAAGTGATATCCTCCATACCAAATATCTTCTTTCCCAAAGTAAACATGGTCACTAGATATTTGTAAAAGAAGAAAAAGAACAAAGCAAACCCATTGTTTTATCCTTGTTCGTAATAGTCACCTCAAGTCTTAAAATATCATCTACTATTTAGTTGAATACACTACAAGGAAAACAAGTAATTTTGACAGTCATTAATGTTGAAAAATCTTCAAATGACCGTCGAAAATTGAAATTTTGACAACAATTTAACCGTCGAAACCTGTCGGTAAAAATACTATCAAAAAAACATTTTTCGACAATTAGTGACCGTTGAAAATGATGTAATAAATTTTCTGACAATTATTGGCTGTCGAAAATACTTTCCCTTAATCTTTCACTTCTGAGCTGTTTTGACAATTATTGGCTGTCAAAAATACTTTCTCTTAATCTTTCAGTTCTGAGTTGTTTTGACAATTAATGGCCGTTGAAAATAAGCAAATATAACAATTTTCAACAATTTGTGACCGTCGTTTTTGAAAGTATATTTTCAAGATAATATTTAATAAAAACATTAATCATATTTCTCAAAATTCAGAATACACCATTGACAGAAAATACCATTCAAAAAATCATATTCTCAATTAGAAATTCATCAAATTCATCCTGTATTAGCTATAAAAGTTTACATCTCAAATAAGAATTTATCAAGTTTATCATAGTATTAACAAAAAAAACATGAGATAACCCAAAAAATCTTCATAATTTGTCTTCAACATATAGTCCACCACATTACATATGCTGAACTTCTTCAAAATTAAAAGATGGCTTTCAAATCAGTCTTCTCTAACCTGAAAAAATAAATCAAATTAAACTCTTACCTCAATTCAAACTCAAGCTCCCAAACTGTATTTTGAGCAGTTAAATTGATGCCATTTCCAGAATCCAATGCATTATCTGCAGCATTAATGGGAAGCACATCAAAATTCATATGCATAGACATGGTTTTATCAATAAAACTAGTTTAGCATACCATGTGTGACAATTGCAAGCGCCAGGTGATTGCTTTAATCCTACACTGGTGTCTCTTCTATGAAGTCATCCCAGCACTGGCAGAGCGATAAAATCAACCAAGCAAGCATAAGCGGTATAAAACAAAAGTATTTTTTTTATAGAAATATGTTCACACCAGAAGATCGGCAACTTCAACTGTGGGGGCAGTCTCATTATGTTGATTCTTTGATGTGACTGATGAAGTCATACACGGATCCAATTTCCATTTAACTTCATCAACTTTAGGGGCAGGCAGAGCTTTAAGTGTAGCATTTTTTTGTCATTGATATGAAAACACATGGTATTAATTGCAGACATGCAGGTAACGTTACAAAAACGCACAAGATGGGGCACAGGAAAATTCATACTGGTGAATCATTTGCAGTGTCTGTCACATAGATCAACACTTCATCCATGATTAATGATAAATATAAAACCACATTTAGATGATATTCTTACTTGGCACTTCAATTTACCCTTTAACAGCCTTAGAGGGTAAATCTGCATATAAGTAGTTCAAATAAATATCTAACTGTTAATGGTGATGTACACTAGATATTTTTGTTTAACTGTTCGTTAGCCAGCGAAAAGACTGCAGATCAAACCATCAAAGCAGTCTTCCCTCACCTAGAGTACCAAGCCTTACAATTACTGCAAGCATTTGTTCCAACTAATGTTGTTATGAAAGAACTCGAATTAAAGTCAGTCATGAATTATTTCAAAGTACCATTTATATACTGACATATATATAATTTGATATGCACTGTGCTTTGGCAAAACAAGGACAATACCAGCATAAACATATCACTTTCCCAAATAGGGTATTGACAATAATTATTGTCCCCCACATGTTCCCAAACGTTGCATCTGTAAAATTTAAAATTACACACTTCCATAACAAAGTGAATTTCACGCAAGTGGTCCCTTATGTTCAGAGCACTTCACAAGATCGAACCAAAATGGAGTTAACCCGAAAAAATCAAACCAAACTAGAGGCAGATTAGTATAACCAAACTAGTAATTCCAGCACAGCAGAAACAACAGTGTAGAAAAGATTTAAAACAGAAACGAAAGTGCATGCAATCCAGACCAAGACAAAAGGTAGCAGCAAAATAACAAGGAGAAAATGACGTTGTAGAGGAGAAAAGAAGCAGCCAAAATGCACAGCAGCAGCATGGTGATGCAACCAGAAAAAATGACAGCCCAGCAACACAAAACAACACAGGTAGGAGGAGTAGCGAACCAACAGAGAGACAGTGTCAGAAATAAACCAAAATGCAAAGCAGAAGAAATAACGTTGAAGACAGAAATAAACCAAAACGCAACGTAGAAGAAGACAAATGTAGTGTAGAAAAACCAAAGCATCACTCAAGAAAAATATGCAGAGAAGAAATGTACACCAACACGTAAGAGCAAAAATGACAACAGAAAACGCAGCCAACACCAGTAGTCTAGCAGAGTAAATCCCACAGGAAGCAACACAGTAGAGAAGCAACAAAAATAAAACAACCAGGACCAAAAAATCAGTAACACACCAACCACAACACGCAACAAAGAATCCAAAATGCAGCAAGCCCCACAGCAGCCGATAAACGCAATCTAACAGAATATAAGATGGGGATGGGATGCAATAGAAAACGAATTTGGGATGGGGTTATCTGTGGGTAAGAAGAGAGGGTTAAAGATGGGGTTGTTTGTGGGTAAGAAAAGAGGGTTGTCGAAAATAGGACAACGGTAATTTTAAGCGCCCAAAAAAATTTATCCAAAAATAATAATAATTTATGAACCTCTTTTTTACAGCTATTAACAATTGTCAAATTTGATACCTTTTTCAACAATTATTATTGACCGTCGAAAATGAATTGTTGAAATTGTTTTGTTTTCTTGTAATTACTTCATAAAGACTTCTTTTTCAATTATAAGAGTAACACCCATAAGCCTTTTAATAGATATAAAATGTCAAAATTAAATAAAGATATATTTATCATATATCTTAACAATGTGAATCTCTTGATTTCTAGTGAAATACTAAATAAAACGTTATTGCTTCGAAATTTCATATATTCAACTCAGAATCGATAATTTTTTTGTTTCAGGTTGATATTGAAACTTGAAAGTGTTGCAAAAGATATTTATGCTTATATGGATGCGGATCTTGCTATTCTTTGCACAGAATCTGCCCTTCAGCGTATTATGGAGAAAATGGATGTTATTGACCTGGAAGATGAGCATTGATGATGAGGTGTTGAATTCAATGGCTGTGACAAATGATTACTTAAAGACTGCGGTGATTTATTCACAGCCACCTCAATTCATTCCCTTCATTTATCGTAACTCAATTCCATACCAA
>JANIMX020000106.1:1570418-1583782 GCA_024582655.2 Erythroxylum kunthianum
CAAATATTTACTTATTTATTATAATAAAATATAATAAATTTTGATTAATATATATTAATAAATGATAGTTCATAATAGCATCCATGAGGAGGGGTTAATTAGATGTTTACATAATTTTAAAAAAATTAACCAATTAACTTAATTTAAAAACAACTAATATACATACATATATATATATATATAAATCAATCAAACAAATTGAATAATAATTTAAAGATGACAGGGAAAAGATGATGCAAATTGATTTATAGTGATTTGATAAACAATCTTTGCTTACATCCACTCTCAATACTCTTCTTAGAATTCTATTATAATTCTTAATTCCAGACAAATAATAATTTTTGTACAATCTTTTTTACTTTATAGTGAAGATAAACTTCAATGTCACTTGAAAAACCTCCAAAGTACAATATTAGAAGTTGAAAACTCAAAATATCTCATTTTATTACTTGGGTAATTCCAAAGAGGCTCACCACATAAATATGAAATAATCATGCTCATATGTTTGATAAACACTTAGAAATGTATGTAAAAGACATTCAAATATTTTTTGATACTAAAACCAATGATAAACATGTATTTATAGGGTTTTAAAATTTATATTACTTGATGGAGTCAAAAACTAATTGTTACAATAACTAGTTACAGATTAATAGTCGATTAATTTGATATATTAGTCAACCAAAATACATTAAAAATACAAATTAACTGGTCGTTTAAATATTGGTCAATCACTAGGCATAGTGGTTGATCAATATATCAATTAATATTATTATAAACTTTTGATACATCAATTTTGATAACTTTAACTTATATTGGTTGAGCACTAACTTATATATGTTGACCAAATCCCTAAAAACATGATTTTAAGAATTTTAAATACGCAATCAATTTGTTTAAAGTAATTACAATTTAAACACTTTTCAAAAATTTCCTAAAATGTATTTGAAAGATTAAGAGATTTTTCTCTTAAAAATAAAATTTTAAACATCTCTTGATAAATGAAAAGATTAGTGCAATAAATTTATATGAAATGTTTATATATAGCGATCTTTTGAAATTATCAAATTAACAAAATTAGATTCCAATTAATAATACAAAATATAAAAAGACCTTAATAAGCCTTGATTTTCTTTTGCTATTATCTTGATCTTCGTTTTGTATATTACAAACCTCATCTTTTCTTCTTTCTTTTATTATCTTCTTTAGAATATCTTTTGAGTTTATCACTACAGCTTGTTCTCATATTATTTTCCACCAAAATAATAGATTCATTAGTAATATTACTTATATTTTGTTATCATCAAAAATATTGTATAGAATTAAAATATTAAAAATATAACAATAAGAAAAATGTTAGAAAAAATTCATAACTATCTAAAAGTAAAAGTCGGTTTTATTTGAAGTATGAACATAAAGAATTAAAGAAAGAAAAACAAGCCATCAACAATATTCTAATGTTGGAATGTTTGGCCCAATGTGCCGTCACCAATCACCACCACCACCACCTCCTCACCACGTCGGCGCCGCTTATCCGGGTCTTCTTCTATTTTGGGTTCTTTGGATTCCGCCTTCGTTATCTAACGCCGTTCGTTTTATGAATATATTTCAGTTGTAAGCTGTAAACAAAATTTCCAACTCGTAACCTTCTGTTATTCAAAGTTTTAGTCATAAAACTGTCATTATATTGGTTAACTTATGACGACAACATATGTATTTGTTTTAAACCGGAGAATTTCAATCTACTAATTAATAAAAAAAATTCCAATTTTATGATAATTTTGACATATACGAAACAAATGAATAATTAATTAGTAGATAAATCAGTTATTTAATTACTAGAACAAAAAACATAAATAAATGGAAGTTATGTCGGGAAATTAACGCCGTTAAAACTGAAAAAACCGCTCTATATCTAGACACACATATATCTGTTGTCTGGTGTTATTAAAAGGCTAAATTCACCAGAATTTCTCGCTTGTTTCTTTTTCTTTTTCTTTTTCAGAGAGAGGGGAGAGAGAAGCTCGAGATCTTGTCAGATCGGACCAGAATTGTAAGAAATTCTATCTTACGCATTAAAGGTGTTCTGGGTTTGGTTTGTTATGTCTTAATGTGCCTGTTGTTTTTGTGACGAGAAGCATTGTGGTTCGATCTGTGAGATTGTTTTGCTTCATTTTTTCCATGTGCTGCTTTTATGGTTTCTGTTATCTCTTCTAAACTCTCCAAGCTGGCATTTTGAGCTTTATGGTTGTTCTTCGTTTTTTTCTTCTTCTTGTTCATAGCTCGTCCTGTTCTGTTCTTGTTTATGTTTGGTTGAAAAGGTTGCTTTTTTATTTTAAAAAAAGATTTTTAAGGGCTTAGTTAGAGAGGGATCTTGGCAAGCTTTTGATTATCTCTTTGTTTTTCGTTTCCTTTCGGTCTCTTGGTTTTGAGGTTTAGCTTCTTGTTGAGTTGAAGTTGGATCATTTCTTGATGCTTTTTTTTTTTTCTGGCTGGCTTCTCTCTTGAGAGATTTTTCAAACTTCTTTCACCTTCTCCTTATGATTTGTTGTGTGGCATAGCCTTGCCTTTGGGGGGTTTGGATGCATTTGTTGGATAATTGGATTTTTGGGAGTTGTTGAAGTTGATTGTGCTTCCATTTTGATGTTGTGATTGAACTCCCTATTTCGGTCTCTCTCTATCTCTCTCTCTCTCTCTCTCATACATACAGGTCTTTTATGATTTTCCAAGCTACAATGTGAGATTTTTCTCTTCTTCTTTTCAATTTTTACCTTAAATTTGTAAACTTTTTTGTTTTGACCTTTTGCATTCTTCCTTGTCAAGGCCAAGAATTTATTTTTGTTACGTTTTCACCTTTTGATAAATAAATATTTCTTGCCCTTTCTTTTCTTATGATCTTTACTATTTTATGTGGAGCCTGAATAGTTCTATCATGCAGTTTTATGACTTTATCTCATCTTTGGTTTGGTAAACCTAGTACTAACCCAATTTACAGAAAATCATGAAGATTACTTTATGTCTATCTGATGGTTGATAATACACGTAAATCAATCTATCTTTACTTTTCAAAAAATTAAATTTAGGTGAAATAAATCTCTTTTTTTCTGGGAAGATTGCTTCAAGCTCAATTGTTAGTCGGGGGCACACGGTGTTTCAATTTGCTCTGCTTCTTTTCGAGATTTATATTTGTGTACTTTACTCTCTCCCCCCCTCTAACTTTCTCTTTTTCATGTGTGAAAGTATGAAAGGAAGATTTTTATGTTGCAGATTGCAGAATTCTGTGTTTGTTGAAAGTTATCATATCAATTCTAATTGTAATTTACACAGCTTGCCAATTTTAGTGAAACCTCTGTTCTTGTCAACTTGGGTTATCTGCTTGTTGGTGCTTTGTTTTGACTTAAGTTTGACTGCTCTGAATAGATACTTCAAGTTTTAGCAATGAAGAGGTATCCATGTAGTCTTCTGAAAATCACCACCTTTGGCAGTTTGTATTTATTCGTGTTGCCGTCGACGGCCACTTCAAACAAAAAAAGACTTTTTGCAATATTAAAGTTTTTTCTTTGTTGGCTTGTCTGATTTTTGCATCTTAAAAAGTAGTGTTTTGCTATTTGAGTGTTAAAATATTCTTTTTCTCTTTTAGGTTAAACTGAAGCTATATCCTTTCATGCAGTTTGATGGGACAAGAACCTACGGATGCATACATGGAGAAGACAATAAATGGGGTTGTCATCAAGTCAATTTTTGAGTCGCAGGATAAATCTCATGGGTCTCCAAGAGCTGCTGGAGATCAAATTCAAGCAAAGGAATATCAGAAACATGTACGCATAGCAGAAGACATGACTGTGGAACAATCTGATCAAAGGCATGATATTTTAGGTGTCAAAAGCACAAATTTTGATGCTGACATGCCTGATAATGAGAATGAGAAACCTGGAGTTCAGAAATCAAGTAATGATAAAACTTCAGGTTTGCCTGTTCCTAAATCTGGTGTTGCTGGAAATTCGCATCCACAGCAAACTGTTCCACAGCCTTTTGCTCTGGCAACTGAAAAGTGTACTGCTATGAATGGATCAGATGCAAACAATGTGTACTCACCCACTACAACAAGGAATTCGCAGGTAATTGAAATATCTGACGGCTCTATTATTTGGGTGGTTCAAATTGGAAACATCGATTTTCACAAATCTCTTGACTTTGTGATTGAGCTTTCTGTCTAATATTGGAGTGATTGAAAATAGTGTTGGGTTAGGAAGTTGACTTTCTTAACGTTACATTCTTATGACGAATCACCAACATGGAGGTTGCCTCCATTTTGTGGTATACATTAGGAAGGATACATGTGGTATCTGTTCTTCTGTGTTGTTTGGTTTTTTCTCATCAGGTGAAATTTTCATCAATTTGGAAAGGGTATAACTATGACAAACAATTTGCGACTTTCCTTTTACTGTATGCATTTGAAAATTACACATTTTTTCATTTCTAATCTTTTCCCCTTCTTTGCCTCTCACATCTAAGGAGCACCATTCTACCTCGTTACTCAATTTCAAACTCATTTACCATATTTTGTGTGTGTTGAGGGGTTGTGCCGGTCCACAATTTGGATTATTTATGTGAACTTAAATGGAGGCACCTGGTTACACGTAACTAATAGGTTTCAACCTTGACGTTCTAGATTTGGTTCAACAGAGTACTCATCCTAGCCTGCAAGCCACACAACTTGTGAAATTTTTGGTTTTTTATGGTTGTTGGTTCAAATGTAGCTGAAATATGGGCTTTTGTTTCCATTTCTCAGCCAAATTCACCTTTTACAGCAAAGAAGGTGTTACAACATGATAACAGGAAGAATTTGGTTGAAGAAGACAGTTGGTCTGTTGCTTCCTCGTATCCTCTACTTAACTTGGCAATTCATGTGTTCATTCTATGACTATGTTTTTTGGCCAAGAGAAGGGAATAAACTTATGCTCTGTTATGTTTTGTTATAATTACCGGATCTTGATCCTTAGCCTTGTTTAGAACTGCTGCATCTGTGCGAACAGTTAAATCTGTAACCATTGGAACAGCTCCCACTTTTAAATCCGCTGAGCGTGCAGAGAAGCGGAGAGAGGTATCTTCTTACTCATGATTCATGTGCCTTGATCTCTCATTTTATGCATTTGATTGTCTAATCATATCCACTTGTATGGTCTAGTTCTACTCAAAACTAGGAGAAAAACACCGAGCTTTGGAGGCAGAGCGAACCCAGGCTGAGGCAAGGAGCAAGGTTGATACTTACTTGAGTTACTTGTATATATCCTGCATTTCAATTTTCCATGCACCTCAATCTCATAAGTGCGGCATCATATTTCTGTGTCTTCTTTTGTAGAAGAGATAAAAAGGGCAGGCGTGGGTTAGATCTACTCATTAACTTTAATATCCATGAATCTTCTCTTTGTTTTAGGAGGAACAACAGGCAGCTATCAAGCAGCTGAGAAAGAACATGATGTATAAAGCAAATCCAGTTCCTAATTTCTACTACGAGGTGCCTCCACCCAAGGCCGAACTCAAGAAGGTATCTCACAGGCCATTTCCTGTCAGTACTTGACCTTTTTACCAATCTTTTATGTATATAAACTTCCATTTTGCATCAGCAGGAACTAGGATTTCGTCTATGAATTTATAACAGGAAATTTGTTTCAGTTGCAATTTGAAAAACTAGTTTCTGTGTTTTTGAAGCATCGGTACTGGTTAGCTTGTTTGTGTTTTACTAATGTTTATCAACCAAAAAAAAAAAAGGAAAGAAAATGAATGCTGGCCCGTTGCTACAATTTGGTTTACAGCTCGACACTGGAAACACAACCTTCTCCCTGGACAAAATAGTGAAGTAGATAACAACTCAAAAGGTCTCCACTTTAGAGTCTGTTGTTACTATCTTGGAACTGAAATTAAAAAATATAGTTGTATTTCTTTGACTTAATTGATGGCCGCGGAAGTGCAGTGCATCTATTTCACCGCAATCTTCTGAAATGATATTGTTTTACTTTATTCTGTTGCAGCTTCCATTGACTAGACCAAAGTCACCAAAGCTAAACCGTAGAAAGAGCTGCAGTGATGCAATCCAAACATGTGAACAGGAAGTGGGGAAACATTGTGCCAGGCATCGCCACAGCATTGGTGGCCAGAAAGGAGGTTCATCTACACCAAACTCTGCCAAAAGTAAGGTTCAGATTAAGGCACAGGCAACAAATGGTGCCGTTAAGGGCAATCTCCGATCGAAGAAGGAGCTTCTTACGGCAACAGCAGCTCCTGTCAAGATCACAGAGCCGACAAATGCAAACCTCACTATTTAGTCATGAACAGCTTGTTTTCACAAACACTTAAAGATGGGGAAAATCTAAAGTTCCCATACTTGTGATATTGGATCTTTCTGAGAGGGACAAAGCCAACTTTTCGGCTGCTGATGACTTCTTCATGTGATTTGTGTTAACGTGAATTGTAGTATATCTTTTGTAAGTTATCCCAGTACATATCATGTTGTATAAGAAGAGCTTCTGATTCTAGTATGGACAAATCTATTTCAAACATCTGTTACGTCCCTTCTGTTACCTTCCGCAAGGATTTTGTTTTGCTATTGTAAGTTGCACATTATCCATGACTTGAATGACTGCTTACCACCCCTGCTGTGTCTTAAAAAGTGCTATTTTCGACACAGATCCTATGCGTCGCTGCTTCTCTCTCTCTTTAGAATGAACGCACACACACACACACAGGTGAATCCGGTGTCCTTGTATTAGAAACAATATCAAAGATTTCTGGGTTATCTTAGTTTTAAAAGTTTTTCCCGCAATCAAACGGAATATATAGCTGACGCTAGAAGAAATGGTGTCACATACTTAGAAGTCTGACATTTGTTATGGACTTGGGAACATAAACTAAAGGGTTTGTCTGTAACTGGTTTTGTGGTTCCACATCTCCTTATCTTCATCGGTTCCACCGTGTCTTTCTACCTCCAAAACCATGACCTCCTTTCTTCTTCACTCTGTCACATCCTTCTCTGCTCTCTCGCTTCACCAGCCCCTCAAAACCTCCATTAAACCCTCTACTTCAAGTGTTTCACCACCCAAAATCTTGACCATAGCTTGCAATTCCAAAACTGACAAGAGAAGACCCTCCATGGACGGTCCAAAACCTAAATCCAAAAGCAAAAGGTCATCGTATGGCACCTCTAGAAGATCAATTCTGAAGAAAACTTACAACCAAGAGCAGGTTGTTTTCACTGCTCCAGTCTCGAATGACCCTCATGTGGGAATAATAGGAGGCGGCATGGCGGGTCTTGTCTGTGCTTTGACTCTGGAAAAGAGAGGCGTCAAGTCCACAGTTTTCGACACGGTTGGTCAGTTTGAGAGCTTTTTACTTGATGTATGTTTGTTGGACAACATGTAGATATGCTGTTAAGAATTGTGAGTGTAGTAGTTAAGAATTCTCGCATGCTTCTTAGAGTGATTGTCGTTTCAAAGACATATCTATTTCATTCTTTCGGAGGATGTGAATGGTAGAAGAGTTGGTCAAACTAACTTTTCTCAGAGAATCCATTGTTCAATATATAAGTTTCTAATCTGCATACTGTTGATCCCATAAATTATGCGTTTTCAATATCTTGCATTTATTCCTAATCGAGTGTGGTTGGTTAGGGAAAACAAAGGGCAATAACTGAAATGGGTTATTTTGCTGGTACCACTAAAAAGTGTTTCTGCAATTTCTTCAGTTGTCTGCATCATCTTTTGACTTTGATTCTCTGTAGTATGAACTAGAAAACTGTTGAGGAGTTTTCTGATTAGGGTTTTGCTACTCTAGGGAAATCATGGTTTGGGAGGAAGAATGGGCACCAGAGTAATCGATACTCAGCATCTAGTATTTGATCACGCGGCTCAGTTCTTTACTGTAAGTGATCCTCAGTTTGCTGAGTTGGCGAATAGTTGGGTGGAGAAAGGTCTAATCCAACAATGGCAAGGCACAATTGGCAAGCTTGAAATGGGTGGTCTATTTACTCCATTTCCTATGTCACCTCAGAGGTATATTGGTGTTAATGGAATGCGAACTCTTGCTGACTCATTGTTATCCCAGGTGATCAATCAAAATCAATCTACCGTTGATTTTCATACATAAACAGATGATTGATTGATTGTAATAATATGCAGAGTCCCCAGGTCAATGTGGTCAGACCTTGCTGGATAAGTGAAGTTGAAGCTTTTAATGGGATGTGGCATCTGAGTGAGAACAGAAAACCTCGTGGACGGTTTGATGTCATTGTTATTGCACATAATGGTAAAAAAAAATCAATCTTTATTAATATCTTCTTGTGGCATCTGGGCTGGGGTCATAGTACTCACTCGTTTGTTGTTAATATATGAAAGGGAAGTGTGCAAATAGGTTGCTTGCTTCTTCGGGTCTGCCTCTAATTGCAAGACAAATGAAGGTAAATAGTTGGAGATGTGTCCATTTCTTGATTTGTGGTCTTGTTGGGCCTCCTCATGATTTGTTTTGTTATGGATTTGGTTCAGAAACTGGAGTTGAGCTCAGTATGGGCACTTCTTGCAGCATTTGAACAACCTCTGCCTCTACCAATCCCAAGTGGAGGAATTGGGTTTCAAGGAGCATTGGTTGAAGGGGTTGATTCAGTGTCATGGATGGCAAATAATACTGCAAAACTGCAACTCAAACACAGTCCCCATTGTTGGACTTTCTTCAGCACTGCAGCTTATGGGAAGAGAAATAAAGTTCCACAAGTAAATTAATATACTTAAATGTTCATTCATTTATATTAACAAAATAAATAATTAAATGAAATTGATATGTGTAATGTAAACCAGGAAAATATACCCAATGCAACAGCAGAAAAGGTGAAATGGAGTATGCTGGAGGGGGTGGAAGATGCATTAGGACTAAGCAAAGGCTTACTTGAGAAGCCATTTTATAGTCGAGTGCAGCTATGGTATTTTTAATTTTCTTTTTACTTTCTTTCAGTTTTTACTGAGTGGATATTAATAATAAAAATAAATAGGGGTGCAGCTCTACCAACCAATACGCCAGGAGTACCGTGTATCTTTGACGATAAAGGAAGAGCTGGCGTCTGCGGTGATTGGCTCTTGGGTTCTAATATGGAATCTGCTGCTTTGAGTGGCATGGCTCTTGCTAATAACGTAAGTATGTATATGTATATGTATAATAATTATTATTAATTGAATTGAATTGTAGTGTCATTTGGCTGCTGCTGCTGCTGCCGCCTACAGATCGCAGATTACCTGCTACACAGTCAAAGTCAGAGTCAAAGTGGCGTAAAGGAAGATTTTGGTGTAGGCTTAGACGCCCAGTTCCAACCTCTTCAAGCCCATGATTCTATTGGACAATTTATGCTTCACTAGATAGACCACATCCACGCGTTGTTGGATTTGGACTTTTTTTTTTTTATATATTTGTTATCAGATTTTGCAAGAGGGAAGTCACACAAGGCTCCTCGAATTAAAGGTTTAACAATATTTTTTCACCAAAAAAAAACATTAATACTAGCCATCAGCCTTTTACACTAGCAACTAATTTACAATGCTCTACCACCTCTCTACAATTCCCAACACACACGTTCACTTCCTCGTCGACGGCTTCTTTGCAGTCGTCTTCTTCGCCGCCGCCGACTTGACTGTCTTCACCTTCTTCACACTCTTCACCAGCGCCTTTGCCTTCTTAGGCTTCGCCACCTTCTTCCCGGGCGTACTCTTTATACCCGTTTTCGCCACCTTAGCCGGCTTAGCCACCGTCTTCGACTTCGGCCTCACCGCTCCCTTCGCCTTTGGTTTCGACGCCGGCTTCACTTTCACCACCTTCTTCGGCTTCGTTGCTGCAGTAACCTTCGCTTTCGGCTTCGGCTTCGGCTTCGCAACAGCTTTGGCGGTGGTAGTAGTTGCAGTAGTCTTGGGCTTGGGCGTTGAATCGGCTGGCGACTTCTTAGCTAGTTTGAACGAGTTCTTGACTTTCACGAGTTTACCAGAAGCAACCAGGCGCTTCAACTGAACCAACAGGAGCTTCCTGAAATTGCCAGGCAACTGCTTGTGTTTCTCTTCAATGAACTTGTTTATCGCATACTGGCTCGATCCTGTTTTCTCCTTCAACGTCACGATCGCAACGCTTATCATCTGCAAACGAAAATCAGCAATTAAGGATTATCTGTAAGACCTAGAAACGAAGTTAGCGTTAGACCGATGAGACTGAATTAAGTACCTCGTAGAAAGATGGATAAGAGCGAGCAGACTTCGGCTTTTTCGCACCGGCGACAGCCGCCTTCTTGGCCTTGGTGGCGGATTTCGCAATATTCTTCTTCTTAACGAGCGTCGTCGTCACCGCAGCTGAAGTTGCCGTTACTTCGGCGGCCATTACAGTCTCTGTCATTGAGCTGACTCAGGAAGTTGTTGAAGTTATGAGCGAGTAAGAGAGAGAACTTGCTGGAGAATGTGGTAATAACGGATCAAGAGAGATGGGTTTTAAATAAATGTAAGTGGTAGGTTGTGATTGGTCGAGAGGGCTGTTGCACGGATCGAGAGAGATTGGAAGTTTTAAATGGGAGCCGTTGGATTAGACATGTATCTATGGTTTAAAACTAGTGATTTCTAGACGTGTTGGATTGGGAATTCTCAAAAGGGTTTGGTGTAGGGAAGTTTTGGGTGTGTTTTTTAGTTAACTTTGAATGAGTATAATTTGGGTTGTGGATCATGAATGTTGATGAAATTTAAAGGGATCGAAGTTTAGCACTTAAGCTTTCCAACGAGTGTCTAACTGAATAAAATGGTTGGGGGAACTAAGAGAATTTCAGATTTGAACTTGGATTGCTCAAAAATAGAGTTTTCCATGATCACGTTAAGGTCTTGCGTCTTTTTGGAGAAGTTCTTGAATTGAGTTTGGGTTTTTATCGATTCTACGTGATTCTTACTTTGTATAAGATTCGACTGCATCAAAAATCAAGAAATTTGGATGAGGATTGGGTCTTCAAATGTTGATTCAAAAGTGACTCAAGTTGAACACTTTGATGAAATTCAATAATGTCTAGTAATTCAACATAAACTTGCTTTAAGAATTTGGTTAGTTCGTAGATCTTACAAATGCACATGTTCAAGTTCATAAAGTAGGTGTTTAAAGTTAAAAGGAACACCTAGGTAACAAGCTATGTTCAAGTTAAAATTAGGAGTAGCAAAGTAAGAATATGGTAGCTAGTAATATAAGAAAGCTAGACAATTTTTTTGTGCTTTTAAAGCACTGATATAGTCGATCTCTATTTTCACTGTTGCTCATGCTTCTTTGTCATGAACTCATAAAATATATATATATATATATATCTCCAAAGCCACAACAATTTTTGCCCTTCCCTTTTATACAGCCCACTTAACAATTAAACAAGGACGGATGTTCAGTGTTGTGTTAGGCAATTTGAAACAAGGACGGATGTTCAGTGTTGTGTTAGGCAATCTGAAATAAGGATGGATCTTTAGTGCTGTGTTAGGCAACTTTCAAAACTGAAATAGAGGGGTTTTTGCTTACTTTCTCATAAAGAAAAAGCAGTTTTGTACTTAATACGACTAGATACACCCTAAAGAGCTGGGTTGACTACATGCTACCATAGAGATTGTAAGAATGAAACAAGCTCAACAATAACATAAAACAACAAATTCAGTATTCTCATTTTGTGAAAGTCGGGTAATTGTTTCTATTTGAATTTCAAAAAAAGAGGTCTATTAGGTACCCTTTTAAATTAGATTTGATAATTAACTTTCTTCACATTTAAAGCTTTTTCATGGTACCTGCCCCATGAGAAAAGATTATTGGTGCGAGCGTGGAATGTATATCCAATTGTTACTAAATCTCACTCGTATTTCAAGTTAGTGCACTATTACTAATAAGTAACATAATGATAAGTAAATTGTCAATTATATATATATATAACAGTATGAACTAGACAAATAAAAAACACTACAAACTAGTTTAAAAGTAAAAGATAAGAAATTGATTTTTATGGATTTTGAATAATCAAACAAGAAACAACCTTAAATGTAATTCTAAATCTAAATCTAGTCAATAACTAATGGAATTACTAATAGGATAATTAATCAAAAGAGATGTCAATAAGATAACTATGTTGAGCGGCTACACACTAGACACAAAATCTCTTATCTATACCAATTCACATATCTATAAGAGACTTTTAAATCTTAAGTTCATAACATAATCAAGTTTGTTTCAAACCAATTCATATACAAATCATAATTTCGTAAGATTGGCCTTCCAAGCCAATCCACACAATCTTTTAAAGTATTTAACATGAAATCATATTATTTTTCAAACCAACCTATCATGCTTTCCAAGAATTTATTTCATTGAAAACATATAAAACATCTTATCATAAACTCATTTCATATTCATAAAAATGCTTTAAAGGTACACTCACTGTTTTCGTTTTAGCGTCAACTCTCTTTATGCGTATGGTGCTTTACTTTCCAAGAATTTTGAACAATTTCCTATAACATAACATACATTGCCATAAGTTGCTACATAATAATTTTTCCAATTTCTAACATTCAATTTCCTAATTCCATCTTCTTTTCATCCAATTGATGAATCACTTGGATTACTAACAACTTATCAATTTTTACCAACATGCAATATAGACTACTTTAAACCATAATGTATGAGACTTCTTCTCCAATCTTTACCAACACTTCACAATTTACTCAAATCACTAACATTACCATTTTCCTTACTTAAACATTCCACATTCTTACAATTCCTCATCTTCTCTATTTAAACCTAATTTCATCATTAGTATGATATCACATTCCTTAATCACTTAAGACAATATTTTAACCTACATTCTTCCATTCAACACATTAACTTGTCAATCCAAATCATACAACCATGTTACTCCAAATCACTCCACCACTTTCCACTTTCCACCTTCCACCTTCCACGTTCTTTTTCTCATCTTTTAAACTTAATCACTACTCGTCATCTTCCATCTCCTACCATTTAACCAAGGCATTTCCCCCCATAAAGAATTGAAATAGAGGGGTTTTTGCTTACTTTCTCATAAAGAAAAAGCAGTTTTGTACTTAATACGACTAGATACACCATAAAGAGCTGGGTTGACTACATGCTACCATAGAGATTGTAAGAATGAAACAAGCTCAACAATAACACAAAACAACAAATTCAGTATTCTCATTTTGTAAAAGTCAGGTAATTGTTTCTATTTGAATTTCAGAAAAAGAGGTATATTAGGTACCCTTTTAAATTAGATTTGATAATTAACTTTCTTCACATTTAAAGCTTTTTCATGGTACCTGCCCCAT
>JANIMX020000106.1:1785446-1803622 GCA_024582655.2 Erythroxylum kunthianum
TTTAGTTTGGGTAACTTTGATTTGAGAGTGTTTGATACTTTTCCTTGTGTATTTGCAGGTGCATGAACACAAGGAGCACTAGGTGCGACAAAATTTTTGAAGAATAATTTTATGATATTACAAGACTAGAGAGGAGGTTAAGGAGAGCAAAGCACCAAAAGAATCCTCTTACAAATATGGCGGAAGAAGGAGAACAAAGAGGGGCCGAGAAAACATTGATGGGTTTTATGAGGCCCGGATTTAGTCCACAAGGAGTTGCAAGGCTTGCAGTCACAACAAACAATTTTGAAATCAAGCCGACATTTTTGAACATACTTCTGAACATTGTTCAATTATATGGGTTATCATCTAAAGACCCCCAATGCCCACCTAACAAACTTTTTGGAGATGTTGATTAGTCTTTAATTATTACATTTTACCTATTTAATTGCACATTTCCATTGCACTTAAATGCCTTAAAATGTCGGTTTTGCGCAAAAAATTACTCTTCACGATCTTTAACGAAGCATGTATCTTTTTGGCCACGTCAATGACGGTAAACTAGATTATGATTAAAAAATGAAATCAAAAAACAAAAACAAAAACAATTTTTATGAGTTTTTTAAGTTATTAAAATTGGAAAAAAGTAAAACCAAAAATAAAATTCTAAAACTGAAACTGAAACAAATAGTTTTTTTTTTGTTAAATTTGAAAACAAAAACTAAAAACTAAGGGGAAACAAACAAGTCCTCTATAATGCATACATAAGATTCTTAGCTCTTTATTAATTTTGATTTAAAGGACATGGCTATAAGCAGACGAATCTAAATTTGAACTTGAGTACATTTTAATAGTTTTATACAAATGGGCCTTTACCTTTTCATTATCATCGAATCTAAAATCAAGAATGATATAGACTTAATTTAGATCTTCATTATATTTGCTATTATTTTATTTTTTAATTAATTTTCAATCAATTTTAGAATTTAAACTAAAGTATATATATCCCTGTTTTAATTATTGAATTTGATTTGAATATAAAAATGACTAAATTAAAAATAAAAATTCTTATGTTGAACAAAAGTTGGAATCCATCAAATGTATGTTGTCAAGATTCTCCAAATCCTCTTAGCTAACAGAACTTTATTTAACAAGTTTAACTAGAAGGATCCCAAGGCCTCCTTTAGCTTTAAGCAAGCAAACTTCATCTTATTTCACTTTAGCTGTAAATCTATTTCCACAAGTCCCAAACCATAAAAAGCTTCTAATCACCTTCTCTATAACTTTTAATAGGAAGATATGCGAAGACCAATATGTATGTAGGAAACTAAGGATTGAATTTATCAGTTGTGATCTTCCAATAAAAGATAAAGCTCTATTGCATCAATTGTTGAGTCGTCTTTGTATCTTTCCGAAAGAGGGATGCAATCTTTGTAATGCAAGAAGCTCTTGGTGGATATAAACAAAACAAAGCCTAGACAAGTAAATTTCTTCAGAATGAGCAGTGATCTTTCAAGACCTGCCTAGCAAGATCTAGTGCTCCACTTTTTTTGTATATTAAGTGCAAGTTGTGGGCTGCCTCTTTCCGCAGGTCACAATACCCCGGTTTAAGGTTTTCTGTCAGATTTGTACTCTCATTCAAAAGTTTTGGAACGGGGTAATCTTTCTCACAAGTGGCAAGCACCTTCTGATAGTATGAGACTGCCATAGATACGAGTCCAACATGATGGTATGCACGAGCGATATTATATAATGCCTCCTGCAATAGATTTTGTGCTATTACATGTGAATCACCATTCCATAAAGACCTTGCCAGTGCGTGATTTTAACTCTAAACTCCCTTACTTAAATATAAAAACCAACTCATCATTGAATCTTCGAGTTTTCACTGACATCTAAGTTGGAAGTACTTCAAGCAAACTCAATAATAATAATGTGATTTCTTGTAATGCAACCACACAAAAATCTAATAATTTGGCAAGACAAAGTTCAGTTGTCAAAGTGGGTACTCCAATCAACTGAAACTAAACAAGTATAACAGTGGCTACAAACCTGACTATTGGCAGTAAGTCGTGGATTGTTGTGTAGAAATGCTAAGCCTTGTGCAACACATTGATGCTTGTTTTGAAGTCTAAATCCAAGCGCTAAGTTAATTAGTGCAGTTCCTGGAAAAGAAAAGGAAAGAATTTTATATAAACTGCATTATTACCACATAACATATCTTATAAATACAATAACTTTAGACATGATATCTATCAAACAAAGAAAAAGGAAAACAAAAAAAAACACAAGCAAATCTTACCGACACAAAGGTTAATTAAAGGACTTTCTGGCAATAATTTATAAGCTTCTAGGTATTCTCTTGCAGCATCTTGATGGTGGCTGCCCATCGTACATTGATGCCCAGAAATTACTAGAGGTGGGGCACTTTCACTGTGTTTTGCTCGCATATAACGTAGAAATTTTGCATGTTTCGAATAACTCTTTCCCAACCTATGATATCATTAGAAAAAGTATGTATAAACATCAACACATGAGTGAATTAATGAAAGAAAATTTGAATAAACTATCATCTTCAGTGTTCCTGCCATTTTTACCAAAACCTAACATATACTAGAGAGAAGAATATTGATCAAATGAGCGCTTTCACTTTGGTTCATGATCAACTTACAAAGGAAAAGTGCAATGCAGGGTAGTTGACGTGAGATGAAAACCAAACCAAAAACTTCAATTATGATGTGAACTTCATTCAATGTGCTAAATAACGGATATAACATGATAACCAGTATATCTAGGCAAGCAGTTTTATGTACTAATAAACACACAGCATGGGGTAAAAAGAATATCGAAGGTAAGCAGATAATCATCAGTGGCGCTGGTACACATCAACAATAGACTGACTCATATGACCCTTGGATAGGAAAGCCCATAACAAACCAAATTACAGTTAGAGGACTAAAGAGAGTTGCATAGTTCTCTTGGCCTCCGACATTCAATTTTCTTTTCCTCTATCTCACTTAAGCCTGGTGTATTCAAGCTTTTGAAAAAAAGAAAAAGAATCCACGCCACAAACCAAGAACTACACTTCTACAGAACACCGGAACTGCAACATTATTAGACAGACAACCTGTAGAACGTAGGGAATAATGTTGAGTTACACATATTTCAGCCCTACTATTTACAATAGTAGTTCAATACATGACCTTCATGTAGCATACAAGGAAATAGTACAACATCTAGAATATTCAACAATGTCAAGATTAAAAAGAACTACAAATATCAATGTCTCCAACACCACCCATTTTATCCTTAGATCTCTAAGTATGTTCCTTAACCATAACAGTTCATAAATTCATGAATTATGTCAGTTCTTCTGTTCCTACCACTTATTTTGTATTTCTCCACAAAAAAAATGAGATTTCCCACTGTAGCATATAATACCCACTCGTAAACCTCAATTCGTTAAAGATCTAGGGTAGAAAGCATTGAGGTAGCTTCTATATTTATGTTCTTCATTCTTTTAAATAGTACTTCTCTTCCTGGTTTAATCTTTAGGTACTGTATGACCCATGTTATTCCTGCAAGTGCTCTCTCTTAAATTGTACATCAATTAACTGAATATTTTCACTGCATATGCCACATCTGGTCTTTATTACGAGACAAATAGATCAAACATCTTACTATTTTCTACTAGCAACCTTCATTAATAAATTCTCCATTATCCTTCTAGTTAGTAACTGGCACATTGACAAACCCAATTAAGGTTCTCCATTATCCTTCTAGTTAGTAGCTTTGTGCAATTGGCACATTGACAAACCCACAAACTAACTTCCCGATCTCTTTAATAAATTCAAGTACATATTTCCTTTGTGAACATCCTTCTCTCCATCAAGTCACTTCAATCCCAAAGAAGTATTTGAGCTTACCTAGGATCCTTTATTTCAAATTCCTCATCTAATTCGACCTTCAATTCCTCCTATGAATTCAATCATCTACTACAATGATATCATCCACATATATAATAAAGCAGTACGGTTAAGTTTCAAGTGCTTTATGAAGAGGGTGTCATCTTTTTGACTCTATATTGAAACCATGAATTTTGTGAATCTACAAACTATGTTTGACGTGACTTTCTTAGGTTGCACACTCTATCCTGTTGAAATTTGCCATCAAAACCTGCTAATACCTCCATGAACACCTTTTTTTTCTAAGGTTCCATCAAGAAAAGCATTTTTCACGTCAAATTGATGTAGCCCCCAAATGAAGTGAGCTGCCAAGGTTAATGTAACTGTTGTTGTTTTGATTTTTGCTACTGGTGCAAAAGGTCTCTTGTAGTCAACTTTACAGGTATGAGCCAAATTTTTCGTAACTGCTCTAATTTTATACCTTCAATAACCATAAACTAGATTTGATGGTATAAACCCATCTACTCCATTTCTTCTCAATCTGTCAACCACTTCCAAAATTCCATTTTTTAACGCATTCATTTCCTCTATCATACAAAGATACCAATTATCATCTTCTAAAACTTCATGGATAATTCTTGAAATAGTTAGGAATTCTAGATTTGAAACAAAGATTGTATACTGTGAAGACGTGATGGAAGGGGACATGGGGGATATAGAATATTGAGTACATGATCTTATTCCTTTCTCCACTGTAATAGAGAAATCTAGGGGTGACAATGGGTCGAGCCGAGCTTGGGTCTTCCCAAGCCTAAGCCTGGTCTGAAATTTTGTGGTTGGGCCTGAGCTCGGCCAGAAGCCCGATCGGCTCCAAAGTTCCGAACTCGAGTCCAAGCCCAATCAGGCCCAAACCAAGCCCAATAAAATTTTCTTAATTTTTGAAAATTAAAAAAAAAAGTCATTTTCTTTGAAAATTTCAGGCTTTGGGTCTGGCAGCCCGAGCCCGAGCCCGAGTCCAACTTAAAGCACGAATATTTTTTATATAAAAAAAAAGAACCTGGGGAGCCTGGTCCAAGCAAGCCTTGCCATTCCTAGGTAAATCAAGGTCATTAGTACTCGCAATATCATAATGCAAATAATTAGGATTCAGTTTTCATTACTTAAGGTTGGAATCATGGATTTACATTTGACCCAACCTCATTTTTTAACTCCATTTTCCTCAACCAAAGCTCATTAAAGTTGTTGAACACAAGGAATGCAACCAAACGTAATGCAAAGACAAGGACAACTCTGCTACTTGAATATTTGAACACAAGGAATGCAACCAAAGATTTTGAAAACTAAAAGAATCGCCAAATGAACCCAAGAGAAAAAAAGACCACCTCAATTTGTCAATCAGATGAGTAAGTATGCAAGCAAAAAGGGGTACAATTATTGAAGTGTAGCAATTAAAGCTACAACCTCTCACTGCTGTTTAGGAACATTAATTTGCAATGAGAGGACTCAAGTTGCATCAAGTACACGCAATTCTTTTCTACAACTCCATTTTACTGAATAGGACCAACACATGAGCTCTTGGATGGTCCCTTTGGATGGAAAAACTAAGTCTGTGATTGAATCGGTCATCTATTTAGATACATTTATCGACACTCTAAACTGTATCCGAATTCTGCCAAGAAAATTTAAAAGAATAATGGGGACTTCAGATTCTTCTTTCATCAAGAAAAGCTAAAGTACTCAAGTGTAACCATCAATAAATGTTATAGAACAGGTTGCTCCATTTAGCTTTGAGATTTCAGATAGACCCCAGGCAGTAATGCTTTTAATGAATATGGGAAAAAGGGGCAGAGTAAATTTTAGCAATTTCACATACTTTACAATCAAAATCATTATGTAAGATACCACAAAACAAGGAGAGAATATAGTTCCAGTCACTTAAAGAAAGATGATCCACACGTTGGAGCCAGATTTTAAAACTGTTGGTTGAGGAGGCATCTTGAGACAACAATAGGTGTTTCTCGAGATCCAAGCTTGGTCACTTAAGCATACAATTAAGGTCTTTGACAAGCTGGAGAACAGAGATGAGATTTGTGGTCCAATAAGAAGTTAAGAGGTGAATGCTCCCTTGAAAAATTACTTAAGCTATTGGCAATGGAACTTTTATGGTGGTCAGATCTTGTTTACAAAATAAATTATTGAGGACTATGTGACATGATTCGTTGCAATACAATTAATAAAGCAAGGTGAAAATAAACGACAGAACAAAAACTCTTTCTGTTGTGGGGCTTGAATACGAACCAAAAAGATAAGAAAAGAGTTTTAAGTATATTATTAATCTCCTCCACAATAAAATATTCAGTATGAAAAAACCAATACTTAGACCAGTTATGACTAACCTACCAGGTTGATTTCCCTCAAAAAGGTTCGACACAACTCAACCATCAAGAAAGAATCTAGCAACTAAGAATAGCCAAGTAGGAACCAAATGGATGTATACTGAGCAATTGGAGACTAAGCACGACAGAGAAAAAAAGAACAGAACCGTAGGTCTGCTTGAAGAAAAGACCTGTAGGTGTAGCTGGAGACACTCAATGTCAATACAAAGTTGAATGATGGTCATCAATGACTAGCCATGAGTCATCTAACTTTGGTGCAAAGATGTGATGAAGATGGACCTAGGGTTTCAAGATAATTAGCACTAGTAAAAGTCGTTGCTGAATCCCTGATCAGGGCTGACAACAATGGGCTAGCATGAAGAACACTACGGTTTGAATTCAAACAGTGCTGATAAACCTCTAAATAGTGTTGATGATAAGGATGAATCAGCAGTGGGAGAAGGCAGTGACGACAAAACAAACGAAGGTAACAAGTAATGTCGACGCTTGGCACAAACAAACATACATTTGACATGGAGGTCAGGTTGATACGAGGAATAAGGCCGTTTCTTATAAAGCATTGAAGCCCGACTGATAAGATTTAACAATTAAGGTCAATTTTTTTCAACACTAAAGACTAATAAAAAGAGCTTGACAGCTAAGATCATGTTTCAACAATAAAGTTGATGGAGAAGTGATCCAATAGTTATTGCTCTAATAGCAAGTATAAAGTAAAGGACAGTTATTTTTCAGAAATACATAATATGATATCACATGATGTGCAGTCTAATTATAAAAGACTCTTTCCTATTACTTATTTATTATTTAGTGTTTGTTTTTTCCTATTTGTTTACTGTTTTATAATTTTAGATTTTTTTTCTTTTTTTCTATTTTATATTTTGTTATAACCATCCAAGTCAATTCACACGGTCTTTAAAGCCACCAATGAGATACACACAATATACATGCAAAATCATTATTAGAATCATCATACTTGCTGATCATTGAAACCAAAATTAGCCTTGTATTAAACAGAAGCCGTCAGGCGATAGTAAAAAGTCATGGTAAATCTGTTAGCCACTTGTACTGAAAACAAGTAAGCATAAGGAACCATATCCTAATCCAAAATAGCCACTATAAATATCCAACTTCCGCACAACCTATCACAACATAATATAGTAGCTTGCCATGATATGACTCCGAAGAGGAATTAATTTTAACCAGATATGCTATATTCTTGAAAACTTCCTTCTTCACATACGTTCATTGATTAACTCACAAGACCAATGTTTTAAAAGTAGTAGCTGTGCTTTAGCTCGATAAACTAACAAAATAATAGGACATAAAAATGAAAACATTCTTCTAATTTCCATATTTGATCCTCAGCCACATGCAAAAAGAAAGTATAAACCACTACAAAGTATAAAACACCTTGTGCAGGAAAAAGAGTATAAAGCACCTTGACGTTATCCTGTAGTAGCAGTTCCAGGCAGAAAAACTATATGGATGCTGAACAACAATAGATCTCACACAATCGAATCCATACTTGGGATCAGTGATGTTGTATGATATCTCTGTAAAAATATATACAAGATACTGTGCATCAGCAAAAATATACAATTCCATAAAAAAATTCTATGAAGGAAAATAATTTTAATTTCAGAAACATGCAATCAAAGTTGACTTTGGGAAGTGCAGACTATGGACAGCCTTGAAGAATGATGATCATCTTAAAAGTTTGAAGATTACGGGTTACAAGAGACTGTAGTTCATCCAGCTTTTCAGGAGGCAATTTGTCATTTGCCAATCTTCGAGTGAGGCTAATAATCTCTAGGGCTTCCCAATACTTCCGCAAAGATTGTAATGCTTTGCATAACTACAAATAATATTAAAAAGCACTATTACAAAGTGGGACTTAATGTAAGATAGTTCAATACCAATAGAAAGTTGTGTATGAAAAATGAAAAACACGCGAAAATGAGCATTAAATGATTTTGTAGAAAGGGAAAAACTGTACTGTAGTTGTCAAGAATCCATTTATAAATCTTAAACATTTGGGTAAGACTTGGAAAATGGTCCAATTACTAATTTAGCACACTCCCTATAGCAAGAGTAGATGGACCACAAATTGATCATACACAACAATATCATGACTTGAACTTGAGACCTCTTTGTCATAAAAGCTCTAATACCATGTCAAGAAATCATTCAACTAAAAAAACACAAACACAACAAACCCAGTCTTCCCGCTTTGCCAGGGTCATGAATTTTACGCAACCTTCCCCTTGTATTTTTTTTACAAAGAGGTTGTTTCCGTAACTCGAACTCATGACCTTTCTGTCACAAAGGAGCAACCTTACCAGTTGCTCCAAGGCTCGCCCTCAAGAAATCCTTCAACTAAAAAGCTAAAACTATTAGAACAAGCCCAAGAAATTATTCAATTACACAAGTATAATTTTGTGTTTGTGTGAACGTACAGACATGCATTTTCATATACAAACTACTTAAACATATACATTATAAAGAAGCAAGAAAGAGTACCAACATCTATAATAAGACTATGATGCTCTTCATTCTCTAGAAAATTTGGCAGCGGAGGCAATCTGGTCACTTCTTGCTGGAAAATATCCAAAAAAGATAAACTGCTAGTCAGGCCTAACGCCAAGGACTTCATCAGTATTCCAACTCAAGAATTTAAAAACACTCATTTAAACTTCACCCAACAGTCATCATCAGATTCATCGCTATGAAAGTCAATGCCAGCTGCTTTTGCTGCAGCTTTTTGTTCTTCCTTCTTTTGAAGCAACTTTCTTGCTCTAGCAGCTTTTGATCTATAAAGACCATAAATAATAGGATTAGCTTCCCACCAATGTGAAGGTTCAAATATACTTGATACTAATTGGATTTTCAAAACGAGAAAAGATACAAACTCCTGTCCTGACATATGATATGAAGACTAATATACTTTATCAAGTCTAATTTGCAAGCTCCCTTTTCTTCCAAAAATGTGTCCGTATCAGTATAGAGTATAACAGAATTCAAATCTGTATGTCATAAGTGGTTTTTTCTTTCACCATAAACTAATGAATTGTGAAGTACACTTAAAAGCGCAAATATAGAAATATTTTCTACTTACAAATCAGATCGAGAAGCTAATGGTCTCACTCCCCCAAATACATCTACACCTTCTCCAATATCAAGAATTTTGGTTCTTTTTCGGAGAATGCTCAACGTGAGCCTTTTCTTTACCTGATATGAATCATGAATCATGAATCAATCAGAACAAGGATCATGATTATGCAACTGAATGGACAAATAAAACATATAGGTTTACCAAAATCTCCATCAAAAAACTATAAGGAATATGGGATCAGGATTTTTAAATAGCAAATGTTCATCACAGTGGCAACTAAATGGAATAAAATCAAAATTAGCATGTCAATTAGATCTTTTTCTTAAATTATATTATGATGACATTAAATCTCAGTTTTCCTTTTGGAAGTGAGAGCTAGTGAAACTGAGACTATTAGATTTACTAAAAAATTACAAAGAGAAAATGTTATGGAAGCTCCACACCTTGGATTTCCTTTATCATTACCTTTGGTCGTATGGTTTTGACAAAAAGCGACTCACGAACCAAGGGAAAGATGGTATTGACAAAGTCTTCAAGCATGCCTTTGGCTCGATATATATAACAAAGCTTCAATTTAATTTTTCCGTCAAGCCACCATGGCTTCTGATTTTCACAACCGGAATCAACAGGATCTGTATGTAGCACAAGAAGAAGATATATTCAGCACGTTTTCCATGTATGTAAAATCAATTTCTGGGGGCAAAAGTTCATCATAAGGTGTTACCCATATTTTCTGGAGGAGACAGGAAAGAAATGGCTTCTTCTTCTTTAGCATCTTCAAGCATCATCGATGCCAATGTCAGTCGGGTACCAACACTATCTTCAAGTCCATCCAAAGCTGAAGGCAAGAGAAACAAGTTACAAAGATTGTTTTCTAGATGCAAGAATCAAACTGTCTAAACTCAAAGTGGAAAGGAAGCTCTAGCTTCATTATAGGAATACAAACAAACAATTCATCAAACTATGCCAGCAAACTTATTATGAAAGATTTTGCAATTAAGCTTCAAAATGGCTTAGTACTAAACTAGGTGAAAAATACTTCACGTCCATCATAAAACCAACTTTTCTTGAAAGATTCTTAGGATTAAAATCTGCAGAAATTTAATCGATTAACTTTCTTTGTGAATATCTCCTATACTTTCTAAAGATACATTTAAGTTGGGCAAGGTGTAACATTCATGTATATCAAATAACATATAGCAAAATCCATTTCTAATGCCAGAGTAGCAAGGCAAGGAGGTAAAATAAATAAATATGCATTAGATTACTATAGGACTGTTGATTTGCAGTGTAGTCATTATTATTCTATAAAAATAAAAGATTTTGCTCAAAAGGATCAGGTGTGTGATTTTCTTGCAGCTTGAATCCTGAATTTCATCATATCAAGGGGCAGATTTTGGAAAAGAAAGAAATCCCCTTGCTGAATGAAACAATTTCACTTGTTAGGACTGAAGATAGTAGGCAGAATGTGATGTTTAAACCCAAAAACTGTGGAAAATTCAGTATTAAACACCATTGCAGAAACCGTCCAAAAAATGTCAGCTGAACCACCAATTCTAACTCAGGATTACAGAAAAGCTGAATTGCCAGAGTAGGACAAAGTAGAAAAGGTAAGGAGGGTCTTTCTTTTAGATTTTGCTAGAAGCCGAGATACTAACGAACGTTGTTCGAAATTGCATGGAACGCTGTCAAGCTAACAGCAGAGCAATAAGAGAAACCAGCAGAAGACTTCTTGCTTGGCTCATGGAACACACAGCAATAAAGAAAAGTTGCAAGAACTAGGAAGTTGCAACAGAGAATAAACTGGAAAACTAAGAAATCAGTTGATTGAGTTTGATAATCCATCAAATTCGAGTTCATTAGCTCTCTCAAATAATATTTAAGTTACAAGTTTTGGTGCTACATACCATATGATTCATTCATTCATTTATTTATTCAATTTACAACCTATACCCCATATACAAGGTAATAGGAAATTTGCAGTTACTGATGGGTCAATTAACTATAACAAGCATAGTAGACGTATAACTTACCCCTTATTCTTAATAAAAAATGTATTTCATGTTCTTAAGTTATCCACTAACATTGTTTTCTGTACAGAAATTGACGAAAGACATTAATTGCCAAGCCATTTTTCACCCTTCTTATTGCGAATTTCAAGACCAGAGATCAAGGAAGAGGTTTGGACTTGCTAAGGAGAACTAGTTGTACTACTTGGAGAGCCTACCTTATCATTTTTGTTGGGATCATCATCTCTTCCAACTTTAACCATCATGAATCCTACTTTAATTGAATGGGTGGATCTAGGAGCTTTCATTATGAAGTGAGTAATTAGGAGAAATAGGCAATAAAGGAGTGTTTTAGTTAGAAAATTGGAAACATAAGGATCTAGGGAGATTAATTATTTTCAGGGAAGAGATGTATGAACTTAGTGAAGCTATTGAAGATTCAACAATTATTCCATAAATGTACAAACAAGTCATTAGGAAGCTCATTTATCTATCATATACAAGGTCTAATTGAAACCAAACTCTTAACTCTAGAGATTGACCAACAAGGGGGATTTCTAATGAATCTACCAAAACCGCCACATAGACATAAGAAAATAAGCCTAAACAAAATAGATATTGCAGCAAAGGTAGATATTTTCCTAATCTTCATCGCAAGTTACCGCCTATAAATACACATAACCTATAGATCCAATGTAATCCATACCAGAGTAGTGATCAATACAAATTATGTCCATCACTGTAAATCAAACCTGAACCAAGTGCTTTATTCAAATATCTAAAACTCAAAACATTGCTTACAATTCTCGAAGAGACAACTTAAAATGACTTACTACACTACTAAAGATATATCAAGCCTAATAATTCCAAGGTAATTGAGTTACCAAATATTATCTTGTACCTGTCGAGATCTTCAAATAAGCATTCGTTCTCTACCACAAGTTTAATATAAGTATTTAAAAATCATCAACTTTATTCCCAAGAAGTTTCTCTTATATAAGTCCAATACATACGTATAGAAGCAATGTAGTATATTTTTGAAATATTATTTAAAAGAACATATATGCAAAATAAAGCATGATTGGTTGGAGTTGCCAGACACTAGTTAGAGGTGAAAGACACACTAATAGACTTTTTAGCTTGTTATCTTGTAGCAGAGGAAACTGGCTAGAGTCATAAGACACAAGAGAAGGAGAATAAGCAGCCCAAAAGAAATATAGATACCTTTGCGACAAAAGGAACTCTACTGTTATTGAAATACTTCATATGTTCTTCGTTAAATTTCTAAATTAGCATTATCTAATTAATATTGTGCATTTGGCAATTATTTTCAAGGTCTAACAAAAGTTGAGAGCAAGTAGCTAAAAAAGCTAAAAGACTGCTGACTCTTAGAAACCAAAAGGATAAAGCTTTGAAAATATGGAAAATATATGAAACAAATTCTAATGCAATATAATAAAGGAGATAAAGCAACAAACAAGAAGAAACTTAGTTAGGCACTTGTCTGGAAGCACATTTCTAGAGGTCAAAGGTATTGAAGCACCTAGGAAAAATTGAATACCCCATCTAGCACCTAAGAAAAATTGAAATTCTCACCTTAGCATCAAGGTGAGTGCCTCAACTACCTTGTAAGAATGTAACCATCTAGGTTGACAAACATTGTTGGGACCAACAAAAACCAATGAATTAGAATCTACAAGTTTAACAAAGTTGTTCATATATATTTTACCAATGATATTCGCAATAAGAAAAATAGTCTCTAGAAACTTTCTCCTTGGCTACAATGTTGAATCATAGAATTTCAAATTGATAGATGCACAACTGCTTTTAAGTTCAAGGGAAAAAGTAGACAGTAACGCAAGCTCCCATGTATATCAATGAAATTATTTTTCTTTGATATCTTATAAATGTGTTTAAGCACACAAAAAAAGGCCTTAAAATTTGAATATTTGGAATGTCAAATCTCATTCCACTTGACTCCAGAAATTACAAAAGAAGAGTTCATTTCACCTTTGTAGAAGAACATAATCGCCTTTTCTCTTTCTTCCAAGGATAAGTAGCACTGAGCAATTCTTGATTGAATATAGCCCACCTAAAAGGGCATCATGATCACATGAAAATAAGGAATGAAGTCTGAACATCATTATTATGCACGAGGGAGCAAGCATAAAATCAACATTGGCATTATGCAGATATGTTTTACTATGTTACTACCATTCTGCAGGAACTATATAGGAATAGAAGAAAAGTCATCAAAAGAGTAAGAGGAATGTGAAAAACCATATCTCCATTCAACTTCAAATCCATAATGCCACATAAAGCTTTTTACACCACTTACAAGTTTCATTCCAAGCGTACGAGTGAAATAAGAACTAAATATGTACTAGACAAATCTAGGTTGTTTGTTTCTCTAAGAATGGCCTGACTAAATCTGAAATTCACAATATCTGCAGCTTTTACATCATCTATGTGATTGGCTTAAGTGGGTCTGTCAACTTTTGCTTCGCTCCAGTTGCCAAAAACAACTCCATCTAGGCATTATAGTCCTTACCCGCTAATTATAACTAGTCCCTACACCAATTAGATGACAAAAATGCTTTTCTTAATGAAGACTTGGAAGAAGTGTTTATGAGCCTACCACTAGGATTTAATGCTATTATGTTGCCTAAAACTATTGACTCAATCACTAGTCCCATATCTGCCAAGGAATTTTTAAAAGAAGAAATTAAACATACTGACAAATAAACCCGAGTATATTTTGCCAAACACTACTAAATTCTCGACAAGGCGAGAAATACTATCAATAGTTTCTATGGAATATGATAAAGAGAGTCTCGCTTATTCAAGAAGGAAGGATCATCAAAAGGGCAAGAAGGATACTATTCCTTTGGCCCTGGCTCAATCGATTGCCTTAACAATTGATTTTGAAACTACTCTAGGTATTCTTAATACTTCTTCTATCTATACTCCTCTTGCCCTTAGCAAAGCAAATAACAATCCTATACCTACTTATGTACCTAGTATTGAACCAACTAATTTGGATATCCTATAGCAATCAAAAAAGGAAAATTATTTTGTACTTCTCATCCTATATCCCTCTATCTTTTCTTCGGGGAAACTCTCAAAAGATATAATATGTACATCAAAATATCTAATATATTTGTGCCAAGAAACATACAAGAAGCACTTAATAAACCTAAGTTGAAATTAACAATAATGGAAGAGATGAATGCTCTGAGGAGAGGTGGAGCATGGGAAGTTGTTGATTTACCCAAAGATCCTAAAACTATTGGGTATAAATGGGTGTTCACTAGGAAGATGAACGTGTAGAGAGGAACAAAGCAAGACTCGTTGCTAAAGGTTTTATTAGGAAAAGTGAAGAGTTGGATCTATATTAATAAAAGCCATATGATTTCCTATTTATTCCTAGGATCAACTTTCCTTATGTAATTAGTTCTTACTATTATATAAGGGCTACGAGGGTCTTAGGATTGCATCAAGCCCTCATTTGACATTCTCTAATACTGTCTTTAACATGTTATCAAAGTCAAGTTAATCCCAGATCATCAAAACCTCTTTTCTACCCCTGAAACCCTAAAACTCTTACCTCCCTTACCATAAACCCTAAAATCTTCTAACTTGTCCAAAACTCTTACCTCCACCCACCAAAGTCACAAGCCAAACACACAGAAGCAACCTACTGACAACCAGCAAAGTACCAACAGTGTCTCATCCACGCGCCGGTGCGTGGGTATCCTATGCCACCGTCCAGCGACCACGATGACAATAGTCTGATGGGTCATCTCGCCTTTTCATTATGAATGAGGTTCTGGTTTTGTTTTATGTCTAATCCAACTAGAACTTGGGTATCTTCTCATTAGTATAGTCTTTCATATGTTCCAAAACACATCAGCAATGTTACCAGCATTCATTAGCCAATAAATTCATCAAATATAATAGGAGGACGTTAGACTCCAGCAATAAGTCATTGACGAATGTCCTGGCAACTGTCTCAACAATGAGTTCTTCCAATTAGCGAATCACCAAACAATGTATGGACGGTAAAAACTATTATTTATATTCTAAGAATGTAGAATTGTCCTTTAGAGGTCAGAGAAAGTTGTCCCACCATCCCCCAACTGATGAAAAACTATTAGAAAATTGGCAAGTTGATGACGCACGATTACTACATATCCTTTTCGATTCTACGGAGCCTGAAATCTCAATCCTATTCTCTCATTTTAGTACTTGTAAGCAAGCTTGGGACTATGCTAAGCTCCTTTATTCCAGTAACATGCTTCGCATGTATCATATCTCTGTCGAGTTGTTTCAATCCAGATAGGAAGAAAGTTTGATTGAATACTTTAAGAAAGAGAAACGTGCATTTAAGGAGTTGAATTCTCTGCAACCCATTACATTTGATGTAAGGAGATGTAAATCCAAAGGGAGCACTTAGTGACTATGACACTTCTGGCACGATTGGAACTTGAGCTTGAGCCTGTACGAGCAGAAATCCTAAAAGGAGTAAACCTTCCATCCTTAATTGAAGTATATTTTAGACTCTCTTGTTTTATGGCTAAAGATAGTCCAACCAAGAACAACTCTAATAGGTCAACACTTGCTACATAGTCTAGTTTACGAGCCAAAGGAAGTCATAGGGGTAGCTGAGGAGGACATGGTGGTTGTGGAGGTAGAGGAGGATGTGGCAGGGCTCAAAACTTAACTACACACATTGTGAAAGAGGTGGACATGATGAGAAGACCTGTTGGGATAAGTATCCGCATTTGCGAGTGACTCATATGGCATCTCTTGAAGAACATTTTTTGACTATAACTTCACAACCGTTTGTTATCTTATCTCAGGAATTGAGATATTCGAAAGGTTCACCAAGGCAAGGTCTTCTATGCTAGAACCATGGCCATACTCAAATTTGAGGATATACAAATGCATATTGCGTAGGCTCTTACGACCGACGATCTACTTCAAGCTATTGTGTATTTACGGGTGGAAACATGGTGTCATGGAAAAGCAAAAAGTAATCAGTTGTTGCATGTTACAGTGCTGAGTACGAGTACAAGGCCACTGCATGTACTACATGGAATTGATTGGGTTCAAACATCTTCTCAAGGAACTTGGTTTTGAGCGCTCGTCTTCAATGAAGTTAATATATGATAATCAAGCCGCCATTCCAGTCTTCCATGAGAGAACCAAACATGCTGAGGTTAATTGTCACTTTGTACGTGAAAAGCTTCAAGAAGGATTTGTTGAGACACCATATGTCAACATGTAACAAGATTGATATGTATGCTTTCCCATTTATTAGGAAAAGTCTGAGTTACATCTATATTAGGAAAAGTCAAATCTATATGATTTCCCATTTATTCCTAAGATTAACTTTCCTTATGTAAATGGTTCTTACTATTATATAAAGGTTATGAGGGTCTTGGGATTGCATCAAGCCCTTAATTGTCATTCTCTTATACTATCTTTAACAAGTTTTACCCAAACTTATGGGATTGATTATTAAGAAACTTCTGCTCCAATTGTCAAAATCAACTCCATCCGAGCATATTGTCCTTATCCGCTAATTATAACTAGCCCCTACACTAGTTAGATGTCAAAAAAGCTTTTCTTAATGGAGATAGAACAAGAAGTGCTTATAAGCCTACCTCCAAGATTTGAAAAGATGTTCGTCATAACAAAGTCTGCAAACTTGGAAAATCCTTATATGGCCTTAAACAATCTCTATGAGCATGGTTTGAGCACTTTAGGAAAGCAATGAAAAGCTACAGTATCATCAAAGCCATGTTGATCACCCAATGTTCTATAAGCGATAGAAGGGAAGCAAGCTATCTATTATCATTTGTCTATGTGAATGATATAATCTTGATAGGTAATGATGATGACGAACTAGCAAACTTGAAAAATAATTTGGCACGAGACTTTGAGATTAAGAATTTGGGATTAATAAAGTATTACCATGCCATGGAGTTCACTAGATCCAAAGAAGGTATTTTATTTTATTTTTGCAAACCAAAGGAAATTTATTCTTGATCTTCTTACAGAAATATGTCTCCAAGGTTGTAAAGCTATTGAAACTTCTCTTGATGCTAATCTAAAACTTAGATTCTGCAAAAGCTAAAGATTTGGTCCACAAGGAGAAGTTTTAAAGACTAATGGGGAAATTTATTCACTTCTCTCACAACCGTCCTGATATCACTTTCATTGTGAGTATGATTAGCCAATATATGTGTTGGGAAGTGTTGTATATATGCACATCAACCCTCTGTCATTCCTTTAATTAAGGGCTGTAATTGTAGGATTTATTAGAGGTTATGTGATTAAGGTGATTGGTTCAACTTATCTTTTTTTACTTTAGACACCTTGTGTATATAAAAAAGGTTGTATAGCTTACAGAATATATAAAATAAAATAAAATAAAAACACACTTCCATCCTAATTTTCCACATGGAACCAAAGCTTTACGCTCAATCCGTGGGAAAATCATAGGTTGGCTTTCATTGCCAACTTCTTTCTAAGGCCTTCATTGCCATTGTTGTGTTTTGCATTTTGCCTAATTACCAAACCTCTTTTTTCCAAGCCTCAATCACCATGTCATAAATAAATGAGACTTGTCTTTCAACAATAATCCAACTTGATGGAAAGACCACCAACCCCACAAATGGGGAATCACAACGTACCAAGGTAGCATACTGTTTGAATAAAAAAATATTTGAAATTGTCCCAACTAGTGCACACATTCCTAAAGGGAAAA
>JANIMX020000106.1:1942049-1954364 GCA_024582655.2 Erythroxylum kunthianum
TCTGTGCCCATACCGGTTGGTTAGGCGAATGTGGTACTCCTTAAAGGGGTATACAGTCGCTAACCCCTACAGACGCGTTTTCCCTTGGACTTACGAGCTGGGGGAAAAGCAAATCAGTGCGGGTTGTGGCCCAAAGCGGACAATATCTGTGGGCAAGTCTGTCTGGGGCATGACAAGATTGATTCAGGACTCAACGAGTTAATTTATCAAATGTCAAAACAGCTGGTAGAAATCGTTCAACTTATAGTACGGAACGAACTAAAAAAGGCAGAACATAAAAATTCTGCCAAGAATTCGACAACCGGGGTGAATCCTGGGCAGCCGATCTCTTTGCACATCGGTGGCAGAACAATACCCGTTCAGGCAGGACCGCCTAGCATGGTCCAGCTGAACATGGTGCAACCAAGCTCTGAGCTCATGAGGCCGCTAGGAACTGTTGGAATGCTTAGGATGCCCAACCTGGCGTCGTATGCCCCTACCATGGGGGCCGATACACAGGTAGTCGCGCCAGTTCATTCTACCTATCCAACCACGGGCTACGGAACAATAGAGCATAGGCCATTTAGAAATCACATCAAGGAGTAGCAATGAAACATGATTCTACCTCTTTCGACTGGCCCACCAACCGGACAGGTTGTCCTAGAACAACCCCCTTTCAGTCACTCGGGTTTAATTCCTCCACGAGGAATTTTGTGAAACACACCTCGAGAAAATTCAAGCGAGCAGCCATGGAGCTATGTTCCACCTTATCCTGGAAATTTCTAGGGTGTTAAAGGGATGTAGTACCGGGTTCCATAGAGCTATCTGCTGGAGCAGCAATAGATGCCGAATTTACCTCATGTGGGTAACTTAGCCATGAATCCATACGTGTCGGAGTATGCATATCAACAGCATTACCAGGGGGCACCCGTGCCTTACGGCCAGCCAGCCATTGGGGGCAATCTCCCTCGAGGAATGGCAGCCGATGGTAGATCCCTAGGACCTCAGCTGATCGAACCCAATTTGATCGTTGAGATAATTAGGAAATACTTCAACGTTCAACTGAAGCCGTTAGACCAACCAGTCTACAATAAGCATTATCCAAAGTGGGTAGACAAGATGATGGCCTTATCGAGAGGGTTTATAACTCCAAACTTCACTACCTTCTCTGGCGAGGACGACAAGTCTACTATATAGCACATCGGTAGATTTACAACTCAGTGTGGGGAGGCTAATTAGAATGAATACTTCAAGTTGCAGCTATTCTCACTTTCTCTGACAGGGACGACTTTTATGTGGTATTCTTCTTTGCTACCCGATTCGGTCCAAAACTGGACCGATATGGAAAGATGTTTTCATGATAGATTCTATCGAGCCCAACCTGAAGTAACTGCGGCGGATATAATGAACTTAAGACAACTAGTCGATGATCCGGTCGCAGCCTTCATAGAGAGGCTCAGGAAGATGGGGAGCTGTTGCAGCATGCAGTTCTCAAAATCAGAATACACATCCATGGCCATCCGTAATATGCATCCCCATCTAAAGGAGAAGTTGATGGCCCAAAGGTTCCCCGACTTGGGGCAATTGGCTTCAATAGCTACTCAAGTTGAGCAGTTCATAATTAAGAAGGAAAGAAGGAGAGTCAGTAGGAACTGATGAACTAATTTTATATTTATAATCGATATAGAGGACTCGGAAGATATGGGCGACTCATCAAACGAGTATGCACTTGAGATTATGGCAGCCGAGATCTTCAAAGGAAAACCATATTCTTGCCCTACTCTCAGAGCTACCAAGGGAAAGAAGGAGGCACAGGAGCCAATGATGTAGTATTCATTTGATATATCAATCTATGAAGTAGAAGAGTCGCCAAAAATATTGTCGACTACCAACGACCACCAATAATTAAAGGCTTTCGTTTCTCCTGGTTGCCGTTGGAAGTCGCTGAATTGAAAAGAAGCTAGTCGCTCTTTGATAAAGGGCATGTTGGTCGGCTACCTCAGAAGCAGTATAAGTAGGACGACATAATGGAGAGGAAGGAGGATAACAAGTTAATGGAATATGTGGGAGTAATCCAAAGTGTCGTGCAAAACATTGAAGGTTATAATATTATGGGGAAGTTTTATTGTTCCTCGAAGATGGTTTGACGCCGATCAACAAATTTTGAGTCGATAGAACGCTGCCCCAGCCTAGCATAATCTCCTGGCGAGTCGATGATCTAATGGTGCTCTCAAACGTTTGAACGATTCATCTCCCACCTACCTTAGCCGAAAGGGTAGGGCAAAACTTAGATGGCAGATGGATAAGAGAGAGCAAAGTGGTGATTACCTCCGGTGTTGATTGAACCGAAGGAATGAATGTCACCAAGCGCTTCCCCAAGAAAGACGGATTCTTGGATGGGAGAGTAGGAGCATCAGCTGGAGAGACAAACTCCGAGAATTAGTGCAGAATCCACAACTGGAGGAACCAGAGTGGGCCTGGGATGTTGTCAGTCTTTTTGTTATTTTTCAGTCGTTTAACAAACAAGAAAAGACCTCTATACAACAAGTCGAGGAAAAGGGGACCAAGGGCCAACTAGATGTAGCTCAGATATTCGACTACTACCTAAACCAAGTTCGTACATATGAAATATCTGCACATCCAGTAGAGAAGAAAAGCTTGGTGCTCAAGGTCGCTAATCGCTCCAAAAGTTTTCCAATATGCCATGATAAAATTGTGGTAGTAACAAACTGGATTGGAGACCTTGATTCCAGTAATAGCCTCGGCCGCTTCAGAAAAAGCTAGAACTTCATCACCATGGTTAGGCAGTCCGGTGATGGCCGCAACGTCCAGCAATGTAGGGCTCATCAAGTTGCAGGGGAATACAAATCCGTTGATGGTCGTATTCTAGAAGTCGATGAACCCAAAAAGGAGATTCGTGTTGACAGGAATCTCATGACGAGAGAGCATGATAATATGGTAGATGCCCCAATCCTTCCACTCATGGCTCTTGGCCGGCGTTACACGGTCGAACCATTGATAATAGGAGCTTGAACCAATGGGCCAAAAACGAAGGTTGGAGGTTCTTTTGTTGACTGAGAACCAATCCAAAGCTATTGGCACAAGAAACGGTGAAGGATAAAGAACATTTTCAAGAAAAAAGTTTACCCACATCAAGATTAACAGTTGAAAGGTTTAAGGATTTAGAATGGTGGATTGGGAAAAGAACTCCCGAAGAATGTTCAAGATCAGAAGAAGAAGAAGCTCTTGATGAATAGGAACAATACTTAGCAAATCGGCAGCGATGGAATTGGAGCAGCTAGGGCTTTGAGAATCAGAAGATGAGTGAGACATGATGGAGGAAGAAGAGAATGAGTGACAAATAACAGGATTTTACTGCGATAAAGATTTCTGTGAAAGCGATGGTGATGTCGACTAGAGAAGAGTGATATAAATAGGAAATTAATTAGTGCGGTTGGTCGAAGGAAATGAAACGATAAAGACATGTATGTAAGAATAAACAAGAAATGACGGTTGAAGAGTAATAGTTATATCGTTCTATATTCCTTTCAATCAAATAAAAGATATAAGGGGGCAAATGTTAACACCTGATTTTAAGGATAAAATAGTCGTTTGGACATCGAGTCGATAGAAGTAGCCAAATCGGAAGCCAGTCAAACATTTCAGGGTGATAGCCGATTGAAAAGAAACATCAGCTAGTGATATATGATTCAGTAGCCGATTGAAAAGAGACATCGACTAACGATAGACGGATAAAATGAAATCCCGAATAATGCGCTCGGATAACTATTTGAAGAAATGTAAAGAAAGACATCAATATCTCAGTCGTTGCACAAAGCGATTACTCTTTAAGATAAGATAAACGTAGAGTTATCCTGAAATTCTTTCAGAATTTGAAGTTTTGTAAATAACTACTGCACATATCAGATAATTGTCTGTACATATACGATACTTAAATGTAGATCAATTCTAGCCTATAAATACTAAGTGTAAATACAAAGAGAAAAGACCCCGACACAATCAATCAAATTTATATTTCTTTAATTATTCCAGTTTTTAGTTTTTTTATAGTTTAATTTAGTTCTCTCTCGCTTTTCAAATCAAATACTATTTGGAGTAGTTTGAAAACCCACATGTTAGGAGACATAATCCCTCTCTTAATTTTATCGACTGATTTGGGAATCAGTGTTATCAACTTTAGCCGATAATACAGCTAAACGAAATTCCTACGATAACACAACCTAAGCTTGTTTTCTAAATTACTTAATTTTAAAATTAGGAAAACAGAATTTACTTGAAAATTTTATAAAATATTCTAATATGAACATAAAATTTTATTTTTTATTTTTATTAATTTTTTTTCTTCTTTAAAACAGTTCAATTTTCTGAACACGCTCTAAAGTTATGTCAAGGTCATGAGTGAGGTGGGAAGGCTCTTTCAGTTCGCCGAAATGATCAGGCATTGCTAGTTGTAGAGACGAGCGTATCCGCTTTTTTCGCGTTTCACAGTTTTTGTGAAAGAACACGCCCAATAGTTTAACCCCTCCACAAAATTTTGACAAACTAAAAACCCTTTTAGTTCCTATGCTTATAAGCACCGGAAGTTTTAGTCCGTCCTCTGTAGAGGTCCCCCGAGGGTAGAACGACAGTTGCAGCAACCCAACTGTCCCGTGAACTACTTCTTGCAACAAAATCCTACAAACATTATTGGACCCATCAAAATCTTTCAGGGGCTTGTCTGATTTTGTGAAAAATATTCTACTTCAATCCCACCACCATGGCCCCTGATGCTTCCACTGCTCTTGCAGGTAAAGATTTGAACTTTTCGGTGTTCACCTTCTACTTCTTTGTGAAGTTTACAGCATTTCTCTTTTACTGTTTTGGTTGAAACTGTAGAAGTTCAGAAAGTTCACCAATTTTTGGATGCTGCGCGAACTGGGGATCTTGATCTTCTTAAGAGTATGCACTTACTGTCTCCTATTGTTGCTTTTTATCTGGCGAAGGATGAACTCATGTATGTTTTTTTTCGCTGGAGTTTTGTCGGTCCTCCTTTTCTGTTGGGTTTTATAAAGAAGATACTTTATTGAATACAGAAACTGCAACGGAGCTCGATGACGGAAAGGGGATGGCAAAAACTGTGGCGGGTGTCAAGGATGCTAATAAAAGAGGAGCATTGCATTTTGCTGCGAGAGAGGGACGGACGGAGATGTGCAAGTACTTGGTAGAGGAGTTGAAGCTTGATGTGGATACTAAAGATGAGGAAGGTATGTATTTGAATGGGAATTACATAATTAACAAGGGCTCACCTATATCAGACCTTTTTCTTTGTGTGAATATAAACTCCTTCTAGAATTAAACATCTGGGTTTTTAAATTTGTTCGTTTGATTTATTATCAAATTCTAATGATGAGATAGCTTTTTATGAATCTACAGATTACCTTGTGACACTATCTATAAAAAAGTGTTCCAGTTAGCGAACTTTGGGTTTAGTTCATCTTGCAAAATTTGTTACTTGTGTGCAGGTGAGACTCCTCTGCTGCATGCTGCTCGGCAAGGGCATGCTACCACTGCCAAATACCTTATTGACCATGGTGCCAACCTTGCTATATCAAGCGATTTGGGGGCTACAGCTTTACATCATTCTGCTGGGACAGGTATTCATACCCTTAGTGCTTTATTTTGTTTTGTTGCTTTTGGAAGAATGATTTGGAGGAGAGCAGAATATTAGTGCACTTACAAGCTTTTGTGGCACCATTTCTGTATGTATGTATATAATTTTCGATATCTGTCCAGAAATAGAAATACAATCAGTATTAATCCTTTGGATCTTAATTGAATTTGAATTTGCACTATGGTTTATTTGAAGGAGACATTGAGTTGCTGAAGTACATACTGTCTAAGGGTGTTGATGTTGATTCACAAAGTGATGCTGGCACTCCATTGATTTGGGCTGCTGGCCATGGACAACAAGATGCTGTAAAAGTTTTATTAGAGCACCATGCAAATGTAATTGAATGCCAAACCTTGTTTCTTCTTGTCAGAGTTCTTTTTGGTATCACTGGTGGCAAGCATTTCTTAGTTGGAAGGGATATAACATGATCCCTTCCCAGGATTAGCAATCTTATATTTTTATGTATTGTGTCTTCTTCTTGGTTTTCACGTCTCCTGTTTGGGAAGCACTTCTTTTCTCCTGACATGAACATGTTATGTGCTCCACATGTCCTTGTTTCCAGCTGATTATTTCTTGAAACAAGATTGATATAATGACATTTTGCGGGTTTCTAGCTTGTGCTAGTCACAGGGTCAACATTCTAATAGTTAGTGAGAATTGACATAATTTGACAGATAAGCATTATAGTCATTGTTATTCTCATCATTAGTTAGTAGTCTTGTTATATGTCATTATACTGCTATGCGTTGAGTTTTTCATGGATGGTCCTCAAGATTTCCTATAATATATTTGTTAATGGTGGGGAATTTTGTACTAGGTTTAAGAATACAATTGTTCATTTTTGGTGGATTTTCCTTTGTCTTCGGCTAATAGCGTGGGATTTGATTTTGTCTTTAAAGCAGACTGCATTCTTTTGGGTTAACTTACTGCCTATTTTGTTGTATTTTTCCTTTTTGTTTTCTGTTTAGTAGTCTGCTTGTGAACTTGAATGATTTCTCATAGAATATTAGATTTCTTTTCCATATCTCCTTTTTCCAACAATATTTCTCACTATTACCTTTTTGTCACTTCACAGTCTCCTTCTGCTCTTTCTTCTCTTCATTTCTTGTTTTCATTTGGTTTCTGAGTTTCTTATGTTTCCCCCTTTTCATTACACCTGTATTTGACTATTTCTCAGTGTGATTCAGAGTGTCAAATTTCGCTTCCGATTTTGCCATTTACGTTGTTTGATTTTTGTAATTTTCTTTTTGCAGCCCAATGCTGAAACTGACGATAATATAACACCCTTAATGTCAGCTGTAGCAGCTGGTTCTCTGGCATGTATTGAGTTGCTGGTTCAGGTAGTCTTGAATACTTATTTTATTTGGTTGCAAAAGATGCTACCTGGCTTTTGGAGGCATATATCTTATAAATCCAAGAATGGAGAAAATGAACCCTTGTCATCTTTATTGGTTTTTTGCTTCTTTTGAAATCTGAAAGGAAACTATTTGGTTGATAGTGTTGTCAGTTAGACTACTAAAAGGAATTAACAGAGTTTTAAAATTGGGAATGGAGGGGGCCTCATGCATATTGTGTTTATGAAGTGTTTGCGCCAAATTGTTGAAAAAGCAGAATTACATTTTCTGAGGGATGATTCACAGTAAGTTTCCAGAATTACTTCTTGCATTATGCATTATGTTTACTCCAAAAATGTGCTGAGTGCTGACCAGAAAGGAGAAAATTGTTAAATCCTAAACTAAAGGGTAGCAAGCTTATGGTACACCTATTCACACTTGGTTTTGATCAACTTTTTCCTTTTTATCTACTAACAAGCTTCTTGGGTAGGTCGGATGGTACTATTTTTTAAAATTAAACCTTTTTGATTATGCTTTCTTGATCCGCTGCTCTGCTTTTCCCTTTTGTCAATGCTTAACTTGAAGAAATTTCACTTTCTTGTGTGTGGTTCTTAAATTCATTACTTTGCGTTTATATGGTTGGTATCAAGTGTAATTTTTGGAATTCGCTTCTGGAATTTGTTCTGTACATGGTTTTTTTAAGGTGATTCAGGAAAACATCTTCCTTATTGCTTGGCAGCATCTTTACAATTGCTCCAGTTACACACTGATGCATATGGCTTTGTCTTTTATATTGCTATAACCTTTAGATTTTTGATGTAGGCGGGTGCTAAAGTGAATTTGATTGCTGGTGGAACAACCCCATTGCATATTGCTGCTGATATTGGGAGCCCAGAAATTTTGAACTGTTTATTGAAGGCTGGAGTTGATCCTAACATTGCAGATGAGGTGAGATTGCCACTGCATTGATTTGCTTGAGCATCGTATCCTCTTCTTGTCCTAGACTTTGTTTCTTTGGATGCGTTTGTACTACTAGAAGAGTCGAAATGTCTCAGGCACAGAAATTTTGTTTGTATGTGTATCACCACCAATTAATATCCATATAGATATGGTTGGTCTCCACTGTTCCTCTCTCTCTCTCTCTCTCTCTCACCTTTTCTGGTTTCTGGGTTTTTGTGCTCTTGTTGAGATCTGCTCACCTCCCTTCCCCGACCAAGCTCCGACGTCGGCCTCTTCTTCGTCGTCGAGGAGGTCGCCGGCAGAACAGATATCTCTGACGGGGTTTGCATGGCTGCTGCTGGGGATATCGGTAACTTTGATGCTGTGTGGATCGGTGACCTTTTTTATAGGGTTTATGTTTTCATTTTCTTTACCCATTGTCACTTGCTCCTGCTATGTTGTTTATATTTGGTTAGGAATTGAAACGCTACTCTTGCTTTTCTTGCTCTGGCTACTGCAATCTTTGCACTTGCTCTTATTATTATTTTTACTATTAGTCTTTTTGTTCTTCTTATTCTTGTTACTCCTATTAATCTTATTATTCTTATTAATATTGTTCTTTTATTTTTATTTATTTTTATTTTTTTCTCAGGATTATTGGTCCTATTTTTCCTGCTATTTCTTTATTTCCTTATATATCTATATATATGTATACATATCTCTTTTCTCTCTTTTTCCATCTTTCTGTGGGTCATTTGGAAACAGTGTCTCTATTAGTTAGGGGTAAGGCTGTGTACTACTGGACCTCCCCAGACCCTGCGTCCACGCGGGATTTTTACTGGGTGTTGTTGTTGTTGTTGTATAGATATGCTTGGTGTTTCTTTGGATTAAGTTTAAGTAGAAGTGGAATTCTTGACAGTAAATACAAAGAGAATTTCACATACATGCTTGAACAATTTTAAACGATGATTACAACCCTTTTTGTGGAAACTTCGGGAGAATTTCGTATACATGCTTGAACAATTTGAACCGATGATTACAGCCCTTTTTGTGGAAACTCCGTAGTTCTTGATGAGTTATTCTTTCACACATATAAATAAAGGAAATAAAATCAAAGATCACTATTGAGAATGTTGATTTTCTATTATTTTCTTGATTACTACTTAATTTTTAAGCTCATCCCGATTCTTTGCTTAACAGTATGGTGAGAAGCCAATACAGGTTGCTGCAGCTAGAGGCAATCGAGCAACTGTTGAAATCCTTCTTCATTTGACCCCAAAAATTGATGCCATTCCAGACTGGACTGTGGATGGAGTTCTTGGACATATTCAGTCTGAACTTAAGAAACAGGAGGTACTTAAGATACCTAGGAACTAGTCTTTGGATTTTGGAGACAAAAGTGATTTGGCCACAAAAGTGAATTTTCTTTATTGTTTTTAAAATCGTATGTCCTCGCTTCATGTGATACTTTATTGTCTTCACAGAGGGCATGTTATTAACTATAATATATAGTCATTGCCTGTCATTCAATTGGAACAGAAGAAACAAGACTTCTTTATAATGCATATATCATGATCCCGTTCCCTAGAATCAAGTGGCTTTTTGTTGTTGTGTTTTCCTTGACACTTTTACTATGCTAAGCAAAGGAGAGAACTAAAGTTTCTTCTTGGTAGTTGCACAGTGTTATGGATGCCTTTGTGCGCAAGAAGTATGAGAGACGTGAGCCACAAGGAGAAGAAATCATCAATAATTAGTATTTTTGTTTTTAGCAATATTCCTAATTATAATAGGTTTACGTACCTTTGCAATATTCTAATTAGAATAGGCTTACGTACCTTTGCAATATTCCTAATTAGAATAGGTTTATGTACCTTTTAGTTTCATCCTTTCTTTTAGCTTTCCTAATTTTACATAAAGACAATTTCCTATGTAATGTATATATACGAGGACAATTGAGAAATAAAGGATAAGCAGAATTTTAGTCATCTTATAGAGGTTTAAGGCTCTCTCTCCCTAACGAGTCTAAGTATAAGGGCTCCCTTCGACGAGCTCCAGATTATAGCAATCATAGGTCATTCAAGGGGTCGGAATCATAGCAAGTGAAAGTTTTTGTTGAGAGTGTATTTGTCCCATATTGAAAAGCCAAGGGACTAAACCTGGATTAATAAAGGAGTTGGGCTACTCCCCCATTGCCAATTGGTATTGGGATGGAACCTCAACTTCCTTCATGGTATCAGAGCAAGGCTTCACGTGTTGGGCCCAACGGCCACACGTGCTCCCACGTCACGCAACATGTGTTGTCCACGTGTTAGGCTTGAAAATTCGCCACACGTGCGGGAGCGTGTTAAGAGTGTATTTGTCCTATATTGAAAAGCCAAAGGACCAAAACCTGGATTAATAAAGGAGTTGAGCTACTCCCTTTATTGTCAATTGGTATTGAGGTGGAACCTTAACTTCCTTCATGGTATCAGAACCTATCTTAGATCTGTTGGGCCACTCGCAGATGTCCAGTCTTGCAAACTTCACACTCCAGATGTTCAGTCTTGGGCGTGAGGAGGGTGTGTTGGAGTCCCATATTGGATAGAGATATGGCCTAAAGAGTGTTTATAAGTAAGGGGCAACACTCACCTTATAAGCTAGCTTTTGGGGTTGAGTTAGGTCTTAGTCCAAAATCTAACAGGTTTCATCCATTAAAGCGGACTTCTCTATAAATTGCCCTGTGACTCGATCCATAACACTGGAACATAACAACTTAGTATCAGAGCCTAACACTATGGGCGATTCCAACATTACAGGGAAATGGAGGGCTCTTTTACAAGAGGTGCAAGCAATTAATGAAGCAAGAGTGGTGGAAGCGGAGTCACGCATGGAAGCACGAGTTGCACAAACTGAATCTAAATTGAGCAATCAATTGCAGCAGCTTTCGTTACAACTTCAGGAGTTCTTTAGTGGTTCCAACAGAAGCAAAAGCAAGGAGACAGATGGGGGTACAGGCTGTAGTAATAGTTATGGGAAACCCAGTTTCAAGGCTGACAATTGATTAAAACAGTTAGCAGGTTTTGGTGTAGTACCGCGATATACAAAGCTTGATTTTCTAACTTTTGATGGGTTAGAGGATTCGCTAATATGGTTATATCTGTGTGAAAAAATCTTTTCTAATCAACGGACAACTGAAATTGATAAGGTTGGCTTGATGACTTTCCACATGTTAGGAGAAGCGCAATTATGGCACTATCAAATGGAGCAGGAGGAGCCGAATCTCACCTGGGAAACATTTAAGGAATATTGCACTATGAGGTTTGGCCCACCACTACGTAGCAACTCGTTAGGCGAGTTGGTTACTTTGCGACAAATCGGAACTGTTGAGAACTATCAACATCAATTTCAAGGGTTGTTGGTACGTACCAATACAGTGCGAGTGGACCAGCAGGTATACTTGTTTACTGTAGGATAACTGGACTCAATTAGGCTGGATGTAGAAATGCAGAACCCTCCAAACCTCGTTCAAGCAATGAATTTGGCACGAGCCTTTGAGAAGAAGCAACAAATAACAAAAACAGAAGGCGTACGACGAAGGCCTTGGCAAAACGCTGGCTCAAACATAAAAAATACCAACATAACTACTGCGGTTTTTCCTCCTACTCTTAAAGAAAACTCTGGGCAAGGCAGAGTGTCAACAGTTGGATCAAGTTCAGACAGCGTGAACTCCCCATTCATAAAAAAATTGACTCGAGCGGAGATGGCGGAACGAAGGGCTAAAGGCCTTTGCTACAATTGTGATGAACCATATTCATTTGGGCTCCATTGGAAGAAACTATTTTGGCTAGAAGTGGAGGATCATGACGATGTTGTGACGGACCCAGATGAAAGTTGGGTACCAGAGATTTTGTTGCATGCCATAGCGGGAAAACAATATGCACAAACTATGCAATTGCGCGCCGTAATGAAGGAGCAACCTGTGTTGGGTTTAGTGGACTCGGGAAGTACTCACAATTTCATTAGCCCAAAGCCTCGGGTTGACTGTCCAACCTCAATTGAGTTTGAGTGTGTCGGTTGCTAGTGGAGAAAAAATTGTCAGCCAAGGAGTTTGCAAGGCGATGCCATTTCAAGTTACTAATAATACTTTCATTGCTGATTTTTTTGTTCTTCCTCTGGATGGTTTTGACATCATTTTAGGAATTTTATGGCTGCAAACTTTGGGGTTGATTTTGTGGGATTTTGTGGCTATTACTATGAGCTTTGAGTCCGATGGAACAACCATCACTCTTCAAGGGCAACAACTTGCAAATAGGGTTCAAGTTCACTCACTGCAAGAAACATTAGAGCCGCGTCGCAGGATGAATCAAATATAGGAAGAGTTAGTGAAATAAGTCACAAAACATTAGAGCCGCG
>JANIMX020000106.1:2084703-2095443 GCA_024582655.2 Erythroxylum kunthianum
ATTGAGGTAAGAGTTTCATTTGATTTATTTTTTCAGGTTGGAGAAGACTAAGGTGAAAGCCATCTTTTAACTTTGAAGAAGTTCAGTATATGTAATGTGGTGGACTATATGTTGAAGACAAATTATGAAGACTTTTTGGGTTATCTCACTCTTGTTTTGTAAATACTAGGATGAACTTGATGAATTTCTATTTGAGATGTAAACTTTTTTAACCAATACATGATGAATTTGATGAATTTCTAATTGAGAAATATGATCTTCTAAATGGTATCTTCTGCATTTTGAGAAATATGATTCATATTTTTATCAATTATTTTTTTGGAAATATACTTTCAAAAAAGACAATCAAAAATTATTGGAAATTATTATATTTGCTTATTTTCAACGGTCATTAATTGTCAAAATAACTTATAAGTGAAAGGCTAAGGGAAAGTATTTTTGACAACTAATAACTATTAAAAAATCTATTATATCATTTTGAACGGTTACAAACTATATAATATTTTTACTGACAAGTTTCGACGCTTAAATTATATTCGTCTGCCTTTATTTGGAAAACCATCTGTTACTGCATATGGAAAGTTAATCCGTGGGAGTGGTTGTGGTGCAACTACTAATAATCTTTTTGGTTCTTCAGAGATTATTAGTAGTCGATATATTTTCGTCTTTGACATCTTCTAATGAGCCAAAGGCTAATTGTTAAGTTTTTTTCTTCCTTCTTTTATAAAGGTCACAATAATACTTGCAAGATTTTAGTCTTAACTATGTTTACGATAGGTCATCTAGAATCATGCTGGATACTAAATCATGAATGTTTTTTAGTTATACGAGAAGTACAAACTTAAATCATGCAACCTTTATAGGGCGCTTAAGCTCATACATATTAAAAGACATGATAAGAATATCTAAATCATAACAACTGTCAAACTTAGACTGAAAAAATGTTTGTTAATTTATAATATCAAAATTTAGGAGAATTTCAAGTCCACACTATCATTCACATAAAATTTACATTATTCAAAATACCGATTTGTTTTGTACAATTTTACTAGAGTCAAACGTGGCAAAGCTATACATGTACTAGATTTAGTATTTAGCAAAATTCTTTCCAAATGTTTCTCTTGCTAGTCAAGAAGAAAACAACCTGGTCATCATCAGGTCAATCCCCCTACAGTGAGGGCTAGATGTATAGATTTGCTTTCTTCAATATCTTTACACAGCACATTCTAAGCCTGTAGTTTCTGATCCTTTCATAATTCTTAACCTCTTGCAGGAGTTGATGAACATACTGTAATCAAGAGAGACATAAGACTTCTTGTAAGTATCTTTTAAAAGAGAAGAAAACTATAAGAATCCATCATAACTAAATGATGCGAGTTAAGAGAACTTACTCCCAAGGAACATCTCCAACCAACATCCAATCACCATCCTTATCTTCATAAGTTGGTGCATATTCTGAACCATTGTAGCTTCCCCTATCAGAATACTTTCCTGCAAATCAATAACCAAAGTGGAAGAGCCTTAGTTTCGTGATCATTTTCATAAAAGAATCATTAATTTCTTCATATTCTTTTTTTTATAAAAAAAAGCGATACTTACCAACTTGAAACTTGAACATGTCTTCTAATGCTTTAAGGAGCTCGGGATATCCTTTGTAAATATTCAGATCAATCTTTCTGAGATATGGAGCACCGTCCATGCTAACTTTAACATAAATCCCAGTACCTTCAGCCTCTATTTTCTTTGCTTGAATGCAGTTCTTTCTGTATGATCGAATTGGTGGCCATCCTACCACTTGTTCCCTGTAATATCACACACAACAAGCGTCCTATATGTCAGAAGTCCTTAATCTTAGCCATATATAGACATTCCATAACCAATTAGGGTTTTCTTCATATAAAGATATCATCAACTATAATCAAAGCTAACTACATGTACAAGATCTGCAAAGAAAGGAAGATATTAAATAAGATGACCACTTACTTGGTAGGTGGAGCAGTTTCTAGGTCACCCTTTATGCTATTTAATCTATTACACTTATCTCCAGGTCCTAAAGAGTCGTTCATGTCAGGTAACGATCTCTTATTGCTGTTAAAAGAAGGAGATACTTGTTTTTCGGGTGACTCTTGAGCGTTGGTGCCTGGAAGACCCAACCTAAGCTCGGTGGCTTCAAGATTAAGCTCCTTTTCAAATACCATAATTGTGTTTCTCTCAAATGACTATTCCTTGAGCCTTTAAAGGGCTGATGAACTATCCCTGATCAATCAAACACTTGAAAACTTTCCTCAGAAGTGATTGAAACTTGACCCTTGATTGATTCCTCTTCTTCGGCTAGGATTCAGCTGATATGGTCCTTGTTCCTGTGAGTTTGTCAACTTCTTTTAGAGATGGGAACTGAAAGCGTGTGAGAGATGGCTGATGTTTAAGTTGCATTATGCGTTTTTTTATAGATGGGAGGAGTAAAGCTAAGGGCATCTGTTTATGGCAAGCCTAGCAGACTAAGTTTCATCACCCGTAGCGCGTGCACTCACGATAGCATCACTTCAATGCATTTTTTTTTTATTTTTCGATGCTGAAATGTAATGTATAATTTGTAATTGGTATAAGAAAAAGATTGGAGGTATTTAAAAATTCTATTAACCAACTATTACAGATTTGGCATGATGAAGATCGGAACATCTTTCTATTTATAAGTTCAAACTGTTAAATGAGATAAATTATTTATGTATGTTTTTTTGATTTAGCTACACAATAATACTAATTGGACTGTTGAAAATTTGTTCGATACAAGAAAATAAGTTGATGAAAACTAAAGATAGAGATTAAAAAAATGTTAAATCGTTTAAAACTTTTATCCTAAAATCTTTAAAAAATTTAGCATTATTCTCATGTCCGATATGACTTTTAAGTAGAGTACATTCTAATTAAAATCTATTTATTACTAACATGATGAAATTTCTTACGCTTTTGCCTATAAATTAATTTAAATTGAATTCATGGATTCTCAACAATATTTTGGGTCTAAAAAAATATGTTATCAAAGATTGCTAACAATTAACTTGATGACTTATTTCCTAGGGGTAGAGTAAGAGCCACACACACGTTGAGAGAGAGTGGAAGCCTTGGATTGAAATCTTAGGGCACGACCAACTAAGAGTGTTTGTCTAGTAACAGCAAAAAGTAATAAGTTCGCCTACATAATTGGGGGACAAGTTTGGGACAAACCTCACCCGTCCATAATGAAGACCGTGTCGCCAAATTTTACGGTCAGGATAAGAAGATACATCTCCCAGAATATATGAGAAGCGTTTGATGGAGGGTGGAGGTTGGGTGCCGGTCATGTGATTTGAGGTCACATGGGTTGTCGTTGATGGGCAAGGCATGGGTGTGGGTGACCTTTGGTATCAATTTTGATCAATATCTATTCCTAACTTTATTAGTTTTGGGCCAAGTTCTACATTGCTTCCCATTTATAGGGTTGATGTGTCTAATTAATGCATCTCTAGATGAAAATATAACATAAAAAGATATTTAAATTTAATTTAGTTATGCTCTTCTTAATGTTTAGTAAATTGTACTAATCATAATTTGATTCATTACTATATATAGAAACTATGCGTAAGTTAAAGTGAGGCATAGCCTATTGCGATATTAGCATATAATATGTTGGTGAATTTTCTATGGCATGAATATAATATAGCGTTGATCATATCAATATTTTAAAAACTAAATCAGATCAGTCAGTTCAACCGAAAATAGTATGAACCGGCTAGTTGTCAGGTTCGACTTCATTTAATAACCTCTATATATAAAAACCAATAGGTTTATCAAAGAACCGACCAATTTATCAATGAACCGGTTGGAATCGGTCAGTCTATATACCTAAACTTTAGAAATAAAAAATTAAAAGCTCTCCTCACTTTTACTCTTTGCTCCTCACCATCTTCACTTCACAGATTTCATCATCATCGCTTCCATTTTGGGTAAATTAAGAAAGGCTTTTGTGGGTGTGAAGTTGGGGAAGTTGTTTAGGAAAGGACTTTGGAATCGGATAGGTCAATAAACGGAGAAATGCGGAATACCTGATTTCGATTCCATCCCGATTTTTGGACGTTGATTCAGTGCTCAAAACGATCCTGGTTCTCCACGTAGCTGAAGGGAGAATTGGCCACGGCAACGGGATTAAGGCCTTTCTATGGTTTCCGGCAACGTAGCGCTCCGAATGGGTCAAAGAATCGAATGCTACGAATGATAACCATAACCATAGGAGACCTTAACCTTATATATATAGCTTCCCTATGGGGCTTTCCCATCACATGCTCCATAGGAGTCCGGTCCACACTGAAAGGAACTCATTTTTCACCCGGACTTCGACCCATTGATTTAGATCATTTATTGGGTCACTTTATTATCTTTTCCAAGATCAAATTACATCACGTAATCGGTAATTTATTTTAAAACAAAAAATACAATTAATGGGTGTCCAAACTTTATAGGAAAATCTAACACTTTCCAAATGACCTAGACTAAATTAAGTTTAATCGCACAAAACTTAATTTGCCAAGCCTATTCTTCCTACGTGTTACTTTGAGGATTCTAAGTTCTCCAATGAAAACTTCCAATTGATCAATATTTTTTTCTTTTTAAAATTTTTTCATTAGTAAAAGAAAATAATTAATTTATATCATAAACCTTTAAGACATCCAAACTACCCCAAATGATCAATCTGAAATATATCTCAATTGTTTTGCACAACAATTTCATATACTGCAATTATGTAATTATTATCAGTCCAAGGTAATTTAAAATTAATAAATTAAATTTAATATAATAATTTAAAAACAGTATTCATACTCGATCAAGGGGAATTGTTTGTTTCACCATCAGGTTCTTCGAAGAAGTTATGCATTATGTTGTCTTTTAACCGAAGAACTTCGGCAGTTGCTGTGGCTCGATGTGGGGAAATTGATGGCTTCACTTCTTTTCTTTTGTTTAATTTTTAATATATTAGGAGTAACCTTACAACATTTTTTTTAAAATTATTATAAATTTTTAATCAGAGTAAATTTTAATGTTATTTTTAGTTTTCAAAATCTGTTTTAATCGAAGACTTTCTTACGGTTTAATAACTATTAGAAATATTATTCAAATAACTCATTTTCCTATTCTTTATTTACTTACTACTTACTTTCCCTCACCAAAAAAATATGTATATAATGGTAGAATTTCACAACTCAAATTGTGTCACTTTATAAGAAAAAGAATGATTTATATAAAAAAAATATAACTTATATTTTAAATCTTTTTATCAAAATATAATATATATTTTTATAAATATAGATTAACAGACACTAAAAAATTTAATATAAAATTGAGAATTTGAAATGTATATGATACAATCAAAAACCTCTACCACATTTTATTTTTAGTAAAATTCAAAACGAAACAATTAGAAAAAATATTTTTTAAAATATGTTTTAACATTAAATATCTTATTTTGTCTACCACAAAATATAGGTAATTTAAAGTAAGATCGTCATCAAATTTATTCTCTCGAGAATTACATGAATCTCGTATTGTCGAAACATCCCTCTCCCGAGTTCAACATAACTAAGTACGTGATGTATATAGTTTATATTAAGAAAGGAGCCTTAAACTCGGTATAGAGCCCTAATACCTTGAATGTCATCGTTATGCAACCCATGCATGGTAGTTCCAGGTTGGATACTAGGCCACATGATAGCCCCTTGAACTCGGCTATGTCCTAGTCCAAGTAAGTGACCTATTTCATGCAACGCCACCGTCTCCAAGTCGAACGCACCTGGTCTCGGACCCACGGACCACGACTCATCCTCATCATAGTGGAACCATCCAATTGTTGGTGCAAAAGCATGTGCGATAGTGCCTCCAGGACCGTCAAAAGCGTTCCCATCTCCATGGTCGCCTCTGTGAAAGCTTATCTTGAGATTAGCATTTCCATAATCTGAAGTCCTTGTGAACCTGAAATGTGTGTTGGCCTGCCATGTGCGAAATGCTCTGTCAACTGCTTGCATGGCAGCTGCTGGAGTTCCTGCACGGAACCCATAAGTGAGACTGTATTGATTCTGAGGCCATCTTGGGTTTCCTCGGAAGAATGAGTAGTGAGCAGTAGTGTGGAATGAGTTATGGCCTCGATGATGATGATATATGGTTGTTCCGAACTCGCATCCAGTTAGTGCCATTGACAATGTCTGCCACCCCACATCTTGGGGTGGTCATGCTCGATACGGTCTCCGAATCTAGAAATCCAGAGACATTCAGATGGTAATTGCTCTGGTAAACTTTGAGAGCTTGCTCCAACATATTGTCGAAATCATCAGAAACGTTTTTGGAGTTTTTGTAGCTCAGATAACCGAAATGTTCTAGGTACTTCTTCAGCTTGGGGATGTCGTTGAGCTTGTCACCCTTATGGCACCCTTGAAGATGCTTCAGGAACTCAAATGCCGATGCTTTTGTGCCAGTTTTGTGGGCTAAAACCGCTTGAGATCGGAACGCGAGGAGGAAAAAGGACAAGAGGAGAAGAGCTTTGGAATCCATTAATGATCACTGATCTACAGCTACAAGAGAGGTTTAAGTATTAGATTTTGCTCTGGAAGTTATACCCTTTTGGTGTTTCAAGATGTATTTATAGATTTCAGGAGAAGAAAGTTATGATTTCTGAGATTGACCAATACTAGGAAATTACATGCGAATGAGTTTACTTGGTCTCTTGACCTTAAAGTGGCAGACAATGGACGTGTTTGACGCTTAACTAGTTTTGTTCCAACTGGTCACAAGAAGCCCCAATTTTCCAACATCTTAGACCTCTGTTATTAGTTGCTTACCTTTCAATTGGTTTCTAATATGTTTTCCTTTACAACGTATATTTATACAGAAATTCAGATATTTACATGAAAAATATGAATCTAAACTTTCTGCGTTAGAAGAAGTTAAGGATCTATCAAGCATATCTTTAGCAGAATTAGTAAATGGACTACAAGTACAAGATCAAAGGAGGATAATGAGGGTTGTTCGAATGAAAGCTCATCTTGATGCTATAGATGTTTAGGAAGCTATGGAGGAAGACTATGAAGTGCCTCCATTGCTAACAAATCCTACAATGACTCAAATCAAGATGCACAAAGAAAAGAAAAATCGGAAGTCTAAAGCCAAAGCCTGCTTGTTTTCTGTCGTTTCAAATATCATATTCACACGAATTATGAATCTAGAGTCGCCGAAGGATATCTGGGATTACCTTTAAAAGGGATATCAAGGTAATGAAAGAACAAAGAGCTTGCAAGTGCTGAACTTGATAGCGAATTTGAAATACTAAAGATGAAAGAGTCAGAAACCATTAAAGAATACTCCGACAAGTTGCTCGGCATAGTAAACAAGGCGAGGTTATTAGGTAAAGATATTTCTGAGGAACAAATAGTGCAAAAAGTTCTTGTAACTTTACTTGAAAAATATGAATCTAAAATTTCTGCGTTGGAAGAAGCTAAGGATCTATCAAGCATATCTTTGGCAGAATTAGTAAATGCGCTACAAGCACAAGAACAAAGGAGGATGATGAGAGAAGAAGGAACCATTGAAGGCGCTCTGCTATTAAAAGAAAAAAATTCAGGAGGAGACAAAAATAAACAGAAACAATGATAATTCGTATCCACCATGCCCAAGATATTCCCGATATGACATATAAAATATTTTCCTAGTATCAAAGAAATCATAACAAGATATTCCTGATATCAAGCATAAATCAAATCTAATATCAAATCAAATCAAATCAAATCAAATAAATCCCTAAAGACTTGGTCAAACAAATTTAAAAATAACTAAGTCATATTTTCAACACTCCTCCTTGCCTTAGTTGTTGCAGAGCTTTAATGTCAAAATAATTCATCATCTTGTTGTTGCTCAGTTGCTGCTTTTGCCTCTTCATTTCGTGACACACAAATCTTCTCCATATGTCCAATTTGTTCACATTTTCTACATTTGATATTAGGCATCCACCAACATTTTCTTTGTGAGTGATTTGTTTTTTTTTTTTTGCAATGTGGGCATGGTAAAAAAATTCAGGAGGAGACAAAAACAACAACAGAAACAATGATAATTCATATCCACCATGCCCACATTACAAAAAAAAAATAACTCACAAAGAAAATGTTGGTGGAGGCCTAATATCAAATGCAGAAAATGTGGACAAATTGGACATATGGTGAAGATTTGCGTGTCACGAAATGAAGAGGCAAAAGTAGCAACTGAGCAACATCAAGTGGATGAATTATTATGACATTAAAGCTCTGCAACAACTAAGGCAAGGAGAAGTGTTGAAAATATGACTTAGTTGTTTTTAAATTTGTTTGACCAAGTCTTTAGGAATTTATTTGATTTGATTTGAATAGATATTAGATTTGATTTATGCTTGATATCGGGAATATCTTGTTATGATTTCCTTAATACTAGGAAAATATTTTATATGTCACGTATGTTTAAGCTCTATATAAAGAGCAATGCGGTCAATAAAAATATACGCTTCCTCCTTTTTATGCCTATTTAATATTTTAATGCTTCAAAACTAACAAAAAATACTACGACAAGTTGTTCAGCATAGTAAACAAGGTGAGGTTATTAGGTAAAGATTTTTCTGAGGAACAAATAGTGCAAAAAGTTCTTGTAACTTTACCTGAAAAATATGAATCTAAAATTTTTGCGTTGGAAGAAACTAAGGATCTATCGAGCATATCTTCGAAAAAATTAGTAAATGCACTACAAGCACAAGAACAAAGGAGGATGATGAGAGTAGAAGGAACCATTGAAGGCGCTCTGCTAGCAAAAGATTTTTTTTTATTCCAATGCTTCAAAACCAACAAAATGGTATTAGAGCAACCGTGAATGTCCAACAGGAGGGGAAAAAGTTATTTTAACTCTACTCAAATTCATACTCACGCGATGACAAATAAAAAAAATGTCCATGACTATGCCAATAAAAAAAACAACTAAGTCCTATTTTCAACACTCCTCCTTGCCTTAGTTACTGTAAATGTTTTTTTTTACTGGCATAGACATGGAAAATTTTTTTGTTTGTCATCGTGTGGGTACGATTCTGAGTCGTTTTGAAGCATTGGAATATTAAAGAGGCATAAAAAAGAAGGAAGCATATTTTTATTGACCGCATTGCTCTTTATATAGAGCTTAATCATACATGACATATAAAATATTTTCTTAGTATCAAAGAAAGCATAACAAGATATTCCCGATATCAAACATAAATTAAATCTAATATCTAATCTAATCAAATCAAATAAATCGCTAAAGACTTGGTCAAACAAATTTAAAAACAACTAAGTCATATTTTCAACACTCCTCCTTGCCTTAGTTGTTGCAGAGCTTTAATGTCAAAATAATTCATCCTCTTGATGTTGTTCAATTGCTGCTTTTGCCTCTTCATTTCGAGACACGCAAATCTTCTCCATATGTCCAATTTGTCCACATTTTCTACACTTGATATCAGGCCTCCACCAACATTGTAATGACCCAAATTTGACCCTAGTAGGTTTTGTTGTAAATGCGTACATGCATGTATGAGCTAAGTGCATAACTTGATCATTTTGAGTTAGGACAAAAAAGTGTGTATGTATACGCGTATCTGTACCTATACTGGTACAACTATAGGTATCCAAGTATATGTATGTATTTGTTTTTAGCCTTGCACAAATATACGTTGGGCTTTGGTATAGCCCATTTGAGGTACGTATATACATGTATTCGTACTCATATGTCTCTCATACATACACCATACACTTACTTTATAAGAGCCAATAAGAAGAAGGCATGTGGAAAATATCATTTATTAGCATTTATGAACTAAAGACAAGAAGATATGATGATGAGCAAGTCTTATACGTAAAATTAGCTTCTATCTTATTTTTGTGTTTACCAAGATCAGCTAGGAGAGAAAAGAAGCGAGAGAAAGCTTGGTGAGATTATCCGAGAAGGAGGAAGAGTCGGAGCTTAAAGAAGGTAAGAGTTTTGTGTTGGTTGGATGTGTATGTTTCAAGTTTTTCTTCTTCTTTCTCATTGGAAATTTCTGACATGGTTAGGCTAAAAACGTGGTTATGTGGTTGTGTAGAGAGAGGGGAAGAAAAAGACTAAGGAAGTCATTATTGTGAAGCAAAGCTTGGAGAAAAAGGTATGTAAATTAGTAAGCATTTTGTGCAAAAACTTAGTATATGCTGTCTTGTTGAGTGGTTAGCCGATGTATGTGTAGTATTTTGGCCATAACTTAGTCGATAGAACTCTGAATCAGTCGACTCCATTGCATATGAAACTAGACACATAAGGCTAGCTTTCTTATGAAGAACCTTTCTTTGAAAGTGACCAAAAGGTGGTTATCGTCTAGGTTTAAGTGTGCCGAGTTGCTTGTCGATATTGGCTGTGTTGGAGACAATCGACAGTCGATGTATGTGTAGTATTTTGGCCATAACTTAGTCCATAGAACTTCTAATCAGTCGATTCTAATTGCATATGAAACTAGACACATAAGGCTAGTTTTCTTATGCAAGAACCTTTCTTTGAAAGTGACCAGAAGCTGGTCATCGGCAAGGTTTAAGTGTGCCGAGTTGCTTGCCGATATTGGTTGTGTTGGAGACAGTCGACAGCCGATGTATGTGTAGTATTTTGGCTATAACTTTTTGGATAAGACTCCAAATTAGTTGATTATAT
>JANIMX020000106.1:2181451-2193329 GCA_024582655.2 Erythroxylum kunthianum
ATTCTAGAATAGGTGACTCAGCACTGTGAGTCAGCGCTGAGGTGGCCCGGAACACGCTGAAGTGTCCCGGTTAGTGGTTAGGTGGCCCAGGAAATGCGAGGTGACCCGGCTTATTTCTTGGCCTATAAATACCCTTAGGCTAACTCAATTGTATATCACACATTTGTTCAATACAAAGCTTTATGCATTTGAGAACCTATCTCTCTAGAGTTTCGTAGAGTTGTGTGCGAGAAAGGCTTGCTTAAGTTACGAGAATTTAAGCGCCGCACAAGCAAACTTCGTTGAGTGAAGTGTGAGTTCGTGACAGTAGGGAGTGAAGAGGGAGAGAGTAGCAACGGAGAGAGTGGAGTGAGGGAGAGTCTGAGTGAGAGAGCAGAGAGTAAAAGAGACACCGAGAGTGGGGTGTCGGGTTTAAGGATTTTTTTTAACCCTAAACTTTTAGAAATTAAGATTTCGGCCGGTATTTTAAATATCGGCCAGTACCATACGAAACTGCTGATACCGATAGCCGGTACGGTATGTTTATTTTTTGTTCCGTTTTTCGACCAATACATGACGGATTTTAAAACTCTGATTGAAACTCGACCTAAAGTTCAATAAATCCGATCTTGTCTTGTTGACTTTGAATCAGACTGAAATATATGTTTTTTGAATAATCAGACTGAAATATATTAACAACGTTTGAAGGGCGATATTTGTTTTCTGATGTGGAAAAACCCCTCTCGTATCTCTACTTCTTCCGGGCTTCTCTCTACAGTTCTTCAGCTTCTTCTTCTTTCCCCTTTACCATCGCACTTTCCATCAGAATTAATTCCATCACCCTTAGAGCCTTAGAAGACAAGTTGGTGCGCAACTGTTTAAGAATAAGAAGATATATGCTGAGGCTCATGTCAACATAATTATGAATCTAAAATATCCTATTGTAATTGTTTGATATACGGACAAGTATCTTTGAGATGTCCCATAGGAGTAATTTCGCTTAATTGACATCATTTAATCTTCAAACGTGTAGCTTAATTACAAGATGTTCTTTTAACTTGTTAATTACAGTTCAACAGGCTAAGAATCATCAAAGGGTCAGAAGTTACGGACTGTACTGTGTAAATATCACAAAGAGCAAATCAACAATACTCGTATCAGTTAAACATTAAAACCCATAATCTTGGGGGCAGTTGGGGAGATATCTGATCATGTTCACGTCGAAAGAAATACTGATCAAGTTGTTTCATTCACGGAATAACCAGCGAAAGCTTTTGAATTATTGTTTTGTTTTAGAGGATTAGGTTTGTTTATATGTAGATTTTTGCATATTTGATTCACAGTGGGATTGTACAAAAGAGTATTTAACATGTTTTGAAATTATTTAGTAATGAAGTTTGAGTTTACTTTGCACCTCTAAATTGTATGATTGTATGCAAAACAAAAAAGAAGAAATGTTTCCATTTCGTTGCTGCCAAGTGCCAGGGTCCTGAAAAACTGCAAAATCCTAAAATTGAAAGAAGTGTATTGCTTCCTTCTGATAATGGAATTCTTTTACCAATAAAAGTAATCAATTATAATGTTTTAACGTAAAGCAACGCGAAATTCTTTAGTAGTTTATAGCCAAATTATGTATATGCTATGGGCCTAATGGCAAGACAGGAGGCATTCCACAGATATAACAATGAAAGTTGCTTCCTCAACAACTTTTTGGTACACCCTTTGCCAAGTTCTATGTTTGTTTTAATTCCATTGGATGTTTGGATTGACCCTATCACATTTTTTCTCTCCTATGTTCATTCTAAGGATGGACACAAAGTCTTAGCCTTTAACCAAAAGGTTCCAGTAAGTGAAGTATTCATCAATTGTCCCAAGCGACCTACCCTTTTCTCCATATACCACCATTAACAAGTTAAATGCTATCTTACGAAAAAAACCATGGCCTCCTAAGGGGCAAAATGTCCATTTCTTTAGGTCAATTATGTGAAAATTGATGTATGAGAGGAAATGTATTCTTGCATTAATTGTAATCAGTCTCTAGTCGATACAAAACTGGCCAATTTCTGCAGCTTTTAGACACCATATATAATTAAAATGTATTCCATGATTTTCAGATTGAATTAACATCTAAAAGCACGATGATTTTACCACTTGGTAGGGAAATTTCTCACTGATCTACGTTGGGAACCAATAATTAGATCTAAATAGAAAAGCAGAATAGGTGAAAGTAGAGCTAATGTACCAACTTAATATTTATTCCCTCATACACTCTCCTTTGAGCTTGAAGCTTCAAGATCTTGTTTCCTCTCTTCGCTGACTGGAGTGGGCTTGTCTACGAGTGTATCTGGAGCAGAATCAGGTTCCTTTTTAAGCTCAGACTCGAATTCTTTTGCAGCCTGCAAATTATCATATACACTTTTTTTTCCTAATCAAAGGGAAGTCATAAAAACATAAAGAAAAAAAGTTTCCCACATACTACACAAACAAAATTCCAATCATCAACAATCAGAACTGGTTTCCTGTGCATTGATGCATAAAGTACATTAAGAAACTAGCTTCCATAATTAATGTCATTGCTAGAATAACACAATGTGAATAATGAATAATGCTAATGAAAGCCCAAATAATCTTCAAAGCAGAGACAACTTACATTAGATATACAAACTATCTAAACTCCATTCGCTCCCAAAAGTGGGATTTATAGCAAGATTTCTTATTATAAGATCTCTAATCCGCAACATTGAATCTCTAAATAGAAGAGCCAAGTTTTGATGTAACCACATCAAGTTAACAAGCCCATCTTTTCATTTGACTCAGCTACTTCTTTCTAAGAATACATCAAGTACAACTATGGATGGTAAGTCTGCCAAATTGAAACCGATGGCAAGCAGAACTCTAAGATAGAGCATTGAGACAAAAAATAGAAAGCTTAAAGCAAAGGAACGAGTAGGAGAGAAAACAAAAGTGCTCCACTCATTTAGTCCAAGTAAGGGATTCAGTATTAAGACATATCAGTTAGTGAATATATTTCTTTGAGGTACCTTACTTCCTTTCAAATTCAGTCACTACATCGTGTTTTGTTGTGATGTATATGCATTACACAAATCCAAATATTCTTCCTTTATGTATAAATTGGCAACCAGAACAGTTAAATGAAGTTCCCGGGTTTCATGACACTTGTTTTCCTATCTGTTCCTTGAAAAACTGCAAGGAATAACATTGTTCAGGAATGCCTAACTACAACTACCTCTAAAAAGATTACATCACCAATTCTGTTTGCTACCTATTGACTCACTAAGGATTCATGGTATTCTTGTGGTCTAGAAGTATATGATCATTCTCCTTCAGAAAAAAACAACTATATCCTCAAAATTTCACAATTCTTGTACCAAGCCACATTTAAAACTAGGTGTATAAACTAAAATAACAGCCAAAACCTAACATGTAATACAGAGTTGGGTCCCTCTCACCAGTTGCAACTATAGGACACACACACACACACACTCACATGATGGGGCAACAGAAAGCACAAAACTAATTTGATAGTGAGTTCACTTTCAAAGGTCCTATACCAACAGGTACAAGTAACTAAAGCATGAAAATTGACAGAGAAAATATGAAAGTAAGAGAGCAAGGGCTTTGCATCACTATGTTCATTTCAACATTCACAGATGATATATTTTCAATACAAGTCCATGTATGGTCTTAAATGCTATTGAAATAGGAAGCCACAGATCTATAACTACCCTTTTTTTATCAACTATAAAAATATTTAAAAACAGAATTCCAAATTTCAAAATTTTCAAGTATAACAATCCAGTATGAGTTAAAAATAATAGGCTGAGAACAAGTTTCACAACCAAAGGGCCAATAGAAAATGCCACCACAAGTTCCCACATGTTTCATCACTGTTTGTAACTATACTTCGTGCCAATAAATAAATATAGGCACAAACATAGGACTCCTAGATATCTGTATCTTACAAGGAATGTCAGTGGTTATAAATTACATGGGCATTTTTTGGTTTTCCACTTCTTCGCCGTCTTGAGAGGAGGGTATAAGATTTTCATAGAGAAGAAACAAGGCAAACCATAAAAAGCAAACTAAGTTCAGACTATTGTCGACGAACTAGCAAAATAAGTTTCATATCATGGTAAAAACCCAGTGTCCGCTAACTGTGGTCAAAATTGATTGGTCATTGATACTCAAAACATTTGTGCAACAATTCAAGTAGCTTAGTCCTACTTTCATTTCTTCTTTTATAGGAATCCCAACTCTAAAAGAACCACAAGTATGGATGACATACAATAAGAAACTCATCCTGGTCCAGAATGTAAAAGATTTGGTTAAATTAACACACGGCAATAAAAAGCTAATCTTGCTGTCAGGGGTACAAAAGAGTGTCTAACTCGGGGTTTTAGACGCTATTTTTCAACTATTATACTTGAGAAATATTAGTTGGTGCTAACAGAATCAACAATTCCATTCCAACTCAACCTAATCAACTCCTTGGGAATTTAGCACACCAATTTGGTTAAAATCAGTATTAGCATGGCAAAGACATGCTGAAATCCTTTACCTATTTTATCCAACTCCCTTATATGCCCCCAAAAGAAACTCCAATATATAGAAAAAGTAAATCATTTCAGTTACATTTTTCTATCCTTTTGCTTTGGTATGATCTCGTGAAGCTTCAGAACAAAAAGTAGATCCTTAAAGAACATAGAAAGAACACATCTTTCCACTGTCCAGTTCCTACTGAATCTAAAATGAGATTTCTAGATCAACAATGAACAGTTAGCTTAAACGAAGTTATACTTCACTTTCTCAACCAAAATGACCTGGACAAAGAGTAAGTAATAGTTCCAAACCTTCTATTCTTCACATGGATAGCAAAAAGATACAGATGAAAACACCAACCTGTTGAAAGCTCTTCACAGTCTTCCCAATACTCTTGCCTACTTCAGGCAATTTTTTGGGCCCAAAAACCAAAGCAGCAACTCCAGCAATCACAACCAGTTCAGGGACTCCCAGGCCGAACAAAGCATTACAAGTAAGACCCTTTTGGGTTCTTACACTTGTGCTTCTGGTTTTGCCTAGAACCAGAGAATTGTTGTAGAACTTGTTGGTTTGGTTGGGAAAAGCAGTGCTGTTGAAGAAGGTGGAACGAGAAGAAGAGAAAGGTAGAGACGATGGGCTCTTGGAGACGGAAAGAGTCATAGAACAGATCTCCATGGTTTATTTTGTTACTAATTTTCGGGTGCTTTGTGGGTTTTGAAGATTTTTGGGTATGCTACTGATTGAGGAAGATGGATAATAGAGGCATCTGGTTGGTATGGGATTTTTTAGGATTTTGACCTTTCGCGTTAAATCTTTTGTGGACTCTCTCTGACTCTGATTAGGCAAAAAAAAAAAAAAAGATATATATATATATATAGAGAGAGAACTGAAAATGTTTATTTTTTATCCAAGGATAATTATGATATTGAAATAAAAACATAAAAACATTGTGTTTGAGTTTGAGTTTGGTCTTTGGAGTGAGTATGGTTTGTCTGTTAAGGTGGTTGTGTTTTGATTTTGAGTTGTTCTAATTACAATACATAAGCTGGTTGATGGAGTTATGGTGATGAAGAAGATAGTTCAGATAAATTTACTACAGTAACAATTTCAAGTTGGCCTTTAATAGCTGGTTGGATTGCGAAAAACAAACACTCAAAAAGTGGCTATAGATTCTTCGGTCTTCATGTTCATCGATTCACCATTTATAATTCCTACCAACTACCTTCCCATCTACAAACAAGTTGAATTTCAAATATTAAGAAATGATTTTAAATGTTAGTGGATGAATTTATATTTATATTTTATAGTATTTAGTAAATAATATTTCAATTTTGTACTATCTATGTTTAGAAGAAAAAAAAATTAGTTAGATAAAGAGTCTTTTTTATGAGACATTATTTTTTCTTACTAATTTCTTATATTAATTTTTCTAATATAAAATTTTAATAAAGAGTCTTTTCAATATATTTACTTTTTTGAGTTTTACATATATAAGTTTATATCAACTTTATTAATTTTTCTTTTCACTTTATAATAAAAGAAAAGAGAGATATTGTGTTTTTTTTTCCTCTTCTTGTTCTTTTTTTTTAATATTCAGAATTCTTATTTTAATCTTAAGCTTTTGTTGTCTTTTTATTATATTTGTTTCTATATTTTCCTTTTGTTTATGTGTTTCTTAAGTTTAGTATATTCAAATATTTTGTCTTATTCATATACGTGATAAATACTTTCCTCCTTCCCTTTGAGAAAGGAAAATTGTTATTTATTCTTCCTTAGATAAAGCAACTAGAGGAACCTAAAAATTAAAAAAAAAAAACTTTCCTATGGAGCTCTTCTTGGAGAAAATAATATCTTATCTACTTGTCCAGAATGCTATAAATACTATGCAAAGTAAATATAGATTGCAAGAAGTGCTAATCTTATACAACAACGTCTTTCTCTTCAAATTTATCAAACCATATTCGGAAGGAATGATATACTCGATAATTTTTATAAATCAGACTAACAATCTTATTATCAATAGAATTCTAAATTTGTAAAAATGATCGAGCATCATCATATAATAATTCCTGACGAGTATGGTCCGAATGTGGATCATCAGTGAGGTGACATTCTTTAAAAGTACTTATTAGGTAAATTCGAACAATGTTACACCAATCCAAATAATTGATACTAGTAAATTTATATTCTATGATTTTAGACATCACATAAATAATACTAGTCAAACATGGAGACACAATAATCAAACAAATCAAGAACAACAACAACAAAAAAAAGTTCAAATGCAAACAGAAAGTCAATTATCTGCACGTCGAGGTATCGAGAAAAGCATATAAATAGGAGAGGGGGGGGAGAGAGATAGAGAGGCGATGCCAAAGCGATTGAACGAAGAACGAGGCGTTGTTGTACGTGCTGCCACGCGCTGGTGTGTGCGAGAGTACGTAGAACCTTCAGGTGCATGAGAATCACATGCAAAGTTTCTGGTGATTGATCTTTGGGAAGAGGCTGATTACCCAACAATGCTCTTAGTGATGCCGACCATGAGAGCTAACGATCAAAAAATGGGTTACCCAAGAAAAATTCTAAGTTCTGCGAGAGAAAAGAAATTAAATTACTCTGATATTTTGATGTGAAGCTTATCAAGTCTTTGAATTGGCATGTACAAGTACTGCATATAAATTCTTCTTGACGTCCTTAAACAGTATTTTTTTTTCCCCATTAGACTTTGCTGCACAGGAACTTGTACCCCTGCAGCTACGCTGCTGCAGATGCTCCAAGCTATGCAAGGATGCTGCTCGTCCCATGTTTTTCCTTGTTTGTCCTGCTGATCCAGTATTTGGCTACACATTTTCAGTAGAAGAAATGTCTACTGAACCACTGTTGTTTGGAGGCTGATATAAGATATTATTTGGGTCATCTTGAACAGGAATAGCAACATCTGTTAATGTCTCAGAATGGCTTCCCTCAGATGACGGCATACTCGTAATGGATATGCTGCGCGTGGAATGGAACATAGGGCTCAGGCCAGTAATTCGTTTGACGGTCTCCTCAGCCAACTTTACCTGCATAAGAACAATCCCAGCATTTATACATCCACGTACAAGCATTAATGAACACCTACAAAACAGATTTACAGAATATAATATGCCCGTTTGTTTATTTACATGTACTAAGTAATTCATGTTTGTGAGACAGAGTGAGAGGTCTTACAACCATCAGGTTTCAATCGGGATCAGTGCTTAGCAAGCATTAGGACAGGGTATGTGCTGTGAGTTTGGAACAACATTTAACATGGCACTTAGACATCTTCCAAATTTTACCTTAACCCTCAACGTCTCTACATCAGCTTTTAAAACTCTATTGTCAACAGCTGCCTCATTGTACTTCTGGTTTATGCCGTTGAGACGTTTCAAAAGCGAAGAATTTTCAACTAACAATTGAGAAACCTGTAATAGGAAACTTCTTAGTTCTTCTGGGGGAAATCAACAATAAGAAAGAGAAGAACCACACCTGTGTCTCAAGCTTGGTCAAATGAGCCTGCTTTCTCCTTCTCAATCGTCTAGCTGATTCTGTATTCGAAAGCATTCTGAAACCCATCCACATATTTCATTTTAGGGAATGAAACTAAACGGTAAAACTTGATCCACAAATTTATGTTTGAAAGGAAATATTATCTTTCCACCAAGAATGCTACTACCAACTATTGGCTTCATATGTGTGCAAGCATATGCCAGCCCCCTAAGGCCATACATGAAACAGGAAGAACAACACCTGATCCAGTAATAGATATTTTAGTAGTACTCTTCTCTTGTCTTTTGGCTACAATTTAATATCCTGTTTTACTAAATCTATGTAAACAAAGGCTAGTGACTACGCTAATGAAAATTCTACATAGATGATAAAAAAAGTTCGATTTTCTGCCCTGAAAAAGGGTAACTATCCAAAAAGAAACAGATGTAGCCAAAGAAAAAGTAGCTCAACGTTAAAATTGAGTAATTTCTTTAACTCGTAATTCCACACTACAGAAATCAAATTAACATTTGCGGCTGTTAATAGACATTTAACAGGAAAAAGCAAATCTCTTCTCTTTGGTATGCAAAACAAAATGAGTCAATTTTGCAGGGTCCTGGAAATGGTAAAGGTATGGCAAAAAATAACATTTGCAGCACATTCTGGAACACAAGGTCTTGCAAAAAAATTAGAAATAATCAAATTACAGAAGTCAAAAATTCATAAAAACATGGAGAACATGTCATTTTCAACATTTATGAGATCAAACCTATGCTTGCAACTAGAGAACTGAGATATCAGTTACCTCCTTGCACGTTTTGCATCAACATGATCCATATTTTCCCTCATTTCTGTTTCAGATTCATTTTCGTCGTCTTTTGACAGGTCTCTTGATAATCCACTGGGGGTTGGCTTGTCAGGAACGTCAGATACATTTTGTATAGCAGGTAAAGAGGAAATCCCGAGCAGTTGATTAGCATCACTATCTTGTGACCTGGACAAATCATACCCCACTACTGTACGGGTAATAAAGAGGGAAATAACTAAGAGTAAAACCATTATTTAATCAAGACATACTCAACCTTGTACCTAGTGCTTGACAAGGTTCAGAGGAAAACGAAAATGGCGTCATTACACAATTATTGTTTGCGGAGACTGGCAAGTGAGGCACAGAAGTTGGAAATCTTGAGCATGGTGGGTTCTTAAATGAAATATATTTCTTCACTTACAAACAGGCCAACAACTCTGGCACTTCTCTTTCCCAATGGCTACCATATAGGTCATTGTTTCGCTAATGGGATCTAATACTGTGGATAAATATTTGGTCATATGAAATCTCTTTGCCAAATTAGCTAAGTTATTTGACCTCATCAAAAGCTGGTATTCAGTAATGCAGAAGACATCCTCAAAATAAGAGGGTTACGCTTATACCATATATACGTAAGTGTGAAAAGAAATTAGGAGGTGCAAACCTTCGGAAGGAACATGAGTCGGTAAATTTGGAGCAATTGAAGTCTGTGATCCATAGCCGAGTCCAGCAGGAGAATCTTCAGGTTTTAGGAAAGATGCCTGATGGCAATAAAAAAAACACATTAAGTTGGCAAGAACGGACATGTCTGATTAAATAAATAAATAAATAACTTCAACAAAAGGTGTACGCAAGAAGACAGATGGTAGAATATTAAATATTAACAATGATAATGAGAAACTTTTTTTTACACATATTTAGTTATTCTATAATTTATTTTGTACACAACTAATTAAAATATTTTTATTTTTATAAATAATTAATAAAAAAATTCAATGATTTATAAAATTATTAGTTTTTAAATAATTATGAATGATTTTTATGATAATAATAATCATTTATTCCAGCTTATACCTACAAGACCTTATTTATGATTCATTCACATTCTCTATTTTATCCATTACCAATAACCAAACAAATAAAATTAACGAATAAATGTTGCATTCCTATACCTACCTCTTTATTACTGGTTACCAACATGAAATTAAGACTTTACTTTATAGCTTCAAGATTTTCTTTTGTTCTCCTTCACAAGAAGGGAAGCATAATATTCAAGTAATTTTGAAACGACCGACCATTTCAAATTTTGGATTAACATATGCATTCCAATTCAGAAAGAAGTCGCTCTATCGACATAAGAACATAAGAAAAATTCAACAGTCATCGTCCACACATGCAAAACTGTTCCATAAGATTTGTGAACAACCCAACCAACCAAAAGGCTTAATGCCATCTTTTATGGATGCTGGGAAGAGAAAAAAGCTAGAAAGTAGCAAAAGGAACATATCCAAATCTACCATTTGGTACCCATCCAAGAAAAATTTTCAAATCTAACTGCCTGAACACTTTTTACTCGATACGTCTATCAAATTCCCTTGGTCAACATGCAGTTCCAAAGTACAAAAGCAACTTCAGATTTACCTTCTTTTTGTCTTCCTTGAATCTTTTGAAGACAACCTAAACAAAGACAAAAAGACTACTAATGACCTCACTCGAACTTATAATTCCGTTTAGCAGAAAACCAAAACAACATTCACCAAAATCAAAACAAAGATCAAAACTTTCACATCTTTTCGCTCTCTCTTCCCACTTCATCAAGAAAAACTAAACATAAGCAGGAAAAAGAATGAGACTCCTCAAAGGAAACAACCAACAAGCTCAAAACTTTTCATTTCCTAAGCTCCTAATAACTTATGCTCGTATCATATACATTATGTTTATGAGGTGAACCAGAAAAGCTCTTACCTGAAACAAGGAAACGGCGGCACAAGCTGAGTCGATTCTACTCTTAAGAAAGGCCTGGTACTCGGCGGAATCCCCCGGAATATTAGAACCACCACCACCAAAACCCCCATCACCAATCGAAGACGAAGAGGTCTTACGTGAACCATGATACCTGATTCCCACGACGTTCTTTCCGGTCGAAGAAGAGGAGTCGGAGCCAACGTCCTGGAGAAACCGTTGAAAAGCCCACTCGGATTGGCTCTCGTCGCGGAGTTTGGTAGGCTGCGGTGGCGGGGACCAGTGGTGGTCGGAGATATCGTCCACCGATAAAACTCTCTCCATTATTTTTGTTTTCGGGGAACGATGGGAATCTTTGTAGTAGAAGTACAAGTCTCGTAGAAGTTTGTCTGAAATTTGAAGGAACGGAAGATGTGTGTTGTGTTCATGTCTGTCCTTTTAGTTTGACGTTAGATCTGATGTGGGTTTGAGGTGGCAAGTGGATAAGTGTGGGTCCTACTGGGAAATTAAATCTTATGTTTGACAAAGTCAATTAAGCCCCGGAGGAGTTTTCAGGAGTCCCGTAAATCATGTGATAAATGAGATTTTTGCCTTTTAATAATAATTTATTATGTATTAACCAAAAACAAAAAAGGTTTATAAACTTTAAAAAATCACTAATAAAAAATTTAAGGTTGGATCTATATTCTTCATAATTCCTCCCTCTAAGTGCCTAATACCACTAATTATCACTAGTATATACTTCATAATTACTTCCTCTAACTAGGAACAGACTCATACATTTTATATTATGGAGCAAACTTTATATAGTCGACTCATTTAAGTAAGGATATTTTTTGACATGTAATTCATGACATTTCCTCTAACTAGGAACGGATTCATAAATTTTATATTATGAGAGCAAATTTTATATAGTCGACTCATTTAATTGAGGACATTTTTTGACATGTAATTCATGACATTTGCTCCAGGATTGACCTAGATTTTTTTTGACAATAACTACATCAACTTAGGGATAGACCTAGGAATTTTTTGACATATAAGTGAGGGCATTTGCCC
>JANIMX020000106.1:2576480-2587353 GCA_024582655.2 Erythroxylum kunthianum
AATAGGCTCAGAAGGTTCCAAGATTGTGAGGCCTTGGGATTTGGCCCTCTTACGAACCGGTGGAACCTCCTCTCCGCCAGAGTCAGGATGCGGGGAAGTAATCTTTTTCCCTATAAACAAAGGCGAGCCGATGGTTAGAACTGAGAAGAAAACACAAGTACTTATGGGTAGACATCGGCTTACCTTTGGATGGTGCAGATGGAGGAAGAGCTAGCAAAGGATGGAGAGGGGGATTGATCCTTTTGATCATTACCCTATCAACCCAGGTTGCGGAAGAGCTACTGAAGATATTGTCAACTACCGACGGCCACCAGAAGGAGAAAGCTTCTGTTTCCCCTAGTTGCCGAGGGAAGTCAACGAAAGTAAAAGTGGCCAGTTGTTCCTCGATGAAAGCCCTTTCCTTGGCTAACCCGAAGGTTGTGAAAGAGGGGCGGCAGAATGGGGACCAAGGTGGAGACGTAGCCAGAGGAACGTGTTGGAGGAGCCCAAACTGCCGCGCAAAGCATTGCGGATTGTAGTACTCCGAAGAAATTTTGTTCATCCTTGACGAACGCTTGACACCAATCAAGAGAAGCCTAGCCGAGAGAATGCTGCCCCATCCTTTCTTGATTTCTCGCCGGGTCGAAGACCTGATAGTACTTTTAAGCGTGTGGAAAATTCACTTGGCACCTATCCTAGCCGAGATGGTAGGACAGAACTCTGACGGTAAACGGATAAGAAATAAGAGAGTATTGATCACTTCTCAAACTGACTTAGTCAACGGAGTACAAAATATCAAACGCCTTCCCAAAATGGCTGGATCAAACTCCTTGTTATGCAATTCACAACCCCTGATACTCTAGATAAATATACTTGTACTGATTCACTATTTTTCATTGCCAACATTTCAAAATCTTGATGAAGAGTTTATAATTTAACAATAATTATCTTCTCGTCGCCCAAATATTATTGCTTTAGAATTTTCCAGGTTTATTTTTGTTGTTTGGGCTAATGAAAATAACAAAAAAATGTCATCTTTTAGTGCCGATTGGATAAGAAATATAGCTTTAGCGTCCTTTCGATTCTCCCGCAATCGTTGGTTAGGATTAGCCGGTGTCGAATTTGACTCTTGATACCCGTTCTCCACCATGTCCCATAGCTTTTGAGACTTGAACATGGTTTGCATTTTAAGGCTCCAGAGGTGATATCTTTCTCCTTTGAAGATTGGAATCAGGCCTGAGATGCTGGGTTTGTGTTGACATAGATGAAATTTTCTTTCATACCTCACTAAATTTGTGTCCGGCCCTCGAACAAAGATGTTGATAAACAATATTACATAAGAAATAAAAATAGTTTTCTCATCAAAGCACCAGTGGTCTAGTGGTAGAATAGTACCCTGCCACGGTACAGACCCGGGTTCGATTCCCGGCTGGTGCACCTCTGATTTTTTTGTATTTTATCGATCTTCTTCAAGTGATCGTTTTCCTGCGAGTGTTCTTGTGGGCTGCATTACCTACCTACTACCTCTAACATTTCTCTCTCTACCTCCTCTTTTTTTTTTATTTTCTTTTTTCAAAATAATCAACCAACTTCTCTTCCCGAATTAGCTGCAAGCATTCATCACCCTCCAGACTAAAGATGGCGGAAGAGAATAGTATACAAGTTCCCAGAGTCAATCTGGGCAGTCAAGGACTAGAGGTAACATTTCAAATTTCAGAAACATATGACATTTCTAGTTTTTGTGTATCATATCACTTTTCTGTTTAGATCCCAACTGTTTTTCTTTTTGCTTTCATAAGAACTCTGATTTCTAGTTACCGAAGGATGTAGCATTTATAGATTCATGTCACGTGTGATCTAGCCCAATTGGGGATAGGGTTTGCTAGTTTTATTGCAAACTTAATGAAAGGTTATGGCTTCACTTTTGCAAGAAAGTGAATTTCTTTTCGCTCTACCTTTCCTTGAGATCCCAGCTGGTTTTTAACATAAACTTTGAGTTCTGGTTTCCAAAGAATGTAGCTTGCATAGGTTGATATTAGTTGTCATGTATCCCAGTTTGAGAGAAGGTAAGATAATTTACTGTTTATGGCTTCACTTTATCAGAAGACAAACATTTTTTAAAACTCTAACCCTGTCTTCCACTTGCATTCTAATTGGCAGAGGAGTCTGTATACCATATTATAGGTTTTGTAACTATTAACTCTTTTCATGGGGTAAAGATGCTTTATTTTTTGCAGTTTGTTCACAGTGAAAGGAGCTTGATCCTCTTATCTTTTTCCTTTTCACTTTGTATTCACAAGTTCTTTTATCCAATGGGCTTTTTAGGTGTCAAAGTTGGGGTTTGGATGTATGGGTTTAACTGGAATTTATAATGCTCCTCTCTCTGACGAAGATGGAATCTCAATACTGAAGGATGCCTTCAATAAGGGAATCACATTTTTTGATACAGCAGATATCTATGGACCCCATACTAATGAAACTCTGGTTGGGAAGGTGCCTGCTTCTGCCTGTGACTTTATCTATTTTGTGTTTTGACAATGGGAAATACAAACTAGTTTCAACACTAATGTCAGATATCATTTTCAGGCCTTGAAGCATTTACCAAGAGAAAAAATTCAATTGGCTACCAAGTTTGGTATTGTTGGAGTTCAAGCTCCTCGTATGATAGTTAGGGGCACTCCTGATTACGTTCGCTCGTGTTGTGAAGCTAGCTTGAAGCGCCTTGGTGTGGATTACATTGATCTATATTATCAACATCGAGTGGACACATCTGTGCCTATAGAGGAAACTGTAAGAAATGTTCTTTTTCTACTGGACGTCTGATGTGATTATCAGGCATAATGTATCAACTCACTATATAGCTGCTATTCTAAGTTATGGAAGTATGAGGGCATTTACTTGATGACTATAATTTCCTGGAGATGTAGATGAGTGAACTGAAAAAGCTGGTGGAAGAAGGAAAAATTAAGTTCATTGGCTTATCTGAAGCCAGTCCTGATACAATAAGGAGGGCGCATGCAGTTCATCCCATTACAGCTGTACAAATGGAGTGGTCCCTTTGGACTCGTGACATTGAGGAAGAAATTATTCCACTTTGCAGGTCAGGTCCATACCAATAATGTAGGCAAAAGTGATTATAACACTGCCACTTTTTAGAGAGTTTAGGAGAAAGTTATAGTGCCCATTTTTGGCAGCAACTCCACGAGCTAAAAGTTATATTCTGGAGAATTTAGATTACTGTTCTAATACTTCTGTCTGTGTAGGGAGCTTGGCATTGGAATAGTTCCATATAGTCCTCTCGGTCGTGGATTCTTTGCAGGCAAAGCAATTGTGGAAAGCTTGCCTGCTAATAGCATGTTGGTATGTATTGTCTTATCCCTTTATTGAGACATTAATGCATCAAAAGATCTTCACATAAGCATGTAATTTAGATTCAGTTTTTATGATCGTTGTACGGTAATTGTTCTGAAACGTTCAATATGTGCTTTCAATTAGTAAAATTGTATCTGACATTGGATTCCATATATATCGTTCTTGAAAGTTGTTGCACCATGGTTTGATATTTTTTCTTCAGTAATTATATGAACTATTTTACAATGTTGAGATTCTAACCTTTTTACTTTATAGAAAGTCAAATTGATTAACTTAATGATAGTAATTTCTATTTTTAGGCTACACATCCTCGATTTCATGGAGAAAACTTGGACAAGAATAAAATCATTTACAATCGATTGGACAACCTTGCAAAGAAGCATCGATGCTCTCCTTCGCAACTAGCGTTGGCATGGATTCTTCAACAAGGAGATGATGTTGTACCTATCCCTGGTCAGTGACTTTCTTTCTCCATTGCATCAACTAACTTATATTGTTACAAGATAGTAGCATGAGATGTTCCATCAAACGTAGAGTATAAACTTTAGTACAAGTTGCAATATGATCTTACTCAATTGAAAACAGTAGCTATGCAGTGGGTTTCCTGTATTAGTGAATTTAGGATAAACAAGAAGTCAAACTGTGTCAAAGATTACACACTTAGACTGCATTACTAGCTCGCAGATTGAGTTTCTCAGCAATGTAATTTAAACATCCATTAGCTATCTTTCTAGCCCTATCAAAAATTATGTGATCTGCTGAAACTTCAAAATTTGCATGCTAACCTTAACGCTTACTGGTTAGAGATTCCCTTGTCTGTTTGCAGTTTAACAGATTTGCTGTAATTTACTTACTGGGTCTTTCCATCCTGTGAGTTTGTTCATTACATTGCATGGTTTGAAATGCAGAAGATGAGACACTACTGCATTATCATTTAATTGTTTGACATGGAATTATTGCAGGGACTACCAAGATAAAAAACCTGGAAGAGAATATAGGTTCTTTAAGGGTGAAAATTACAGCAGCCGAACTCAAAGAAGTTTCTGATGCTGTACCTATTGACGAGGTAGCAGGCGATCGAACCTATGCATCCATGAGCTATTTGTCATGGAAGTTTGCTAATAGCCCACCTAAAGATGGCAAAGTTTCAACTTGAATGCAATTGTAAACAATAAAAACAGTTGTTCCTTTGAGAGTAGAATAAAGATTAGACAAGTGGAATTCATTTGATACTGCAAAGTCGATCAATAATAAATTAGAGCTGGTGTGGCTACAGAACCACCTGGCTTACAGGATGAGATCTTTGGTTAAGAATCTTAATTTTCTATACTGATACGTACAAGCATAGCTAGGACAATTATGAAGCTTTTAGCATCCAACAGATCCTTCAAAGTTGAGGATTCTCGAAAGGAACAGGACATGCTACTTGATTGGATGCTTGGAAAATAGCATAGGCTAATGTTCAGTTCTATGTAGGAGCAACTTGGGCTCCAGTCTCAGGATGCCTTCATCTTCACATAGCTTAGCCAGTTCATCCTTAGGCAGTGTTACTATCACCATCCGTGCAAACCCTTCTTCTAGAGGAGTGACCAAAACCAAACCTTCACCCTCCACATTTCCTACATGACAAGCAACATGAACTGGCTTTTCCTTATTCTCAAAGCCTGCTGCAGACAGCAAGGATTGATGCCCTGTGATCATCTGTTCCATATTGACACAAGTCAGATAAGGACCATACATTCTGAATGGTGCAGCATACTTCCCTCCCTCTTCCTTCTGCGATTCAAGCCAATCTATAGCTGAACGAACTTGGCCCTCACTCACACTTGAAATATGCTGGTGCATCAAATCCACTACTTGTCCTAACTCGTTACTTTCCATTTCCTTCTGACTTAGTGACAGCGTTGAAAAATGCAAGGCATTGCCAAAGTATCCTAGAGGGATTGGCGGCTGCACCAGCCTTCTAAAGTCCAAACAAACTGAGAGGGTGTGTTCATGGTCATGTCTTGGAGTCTTTAAGCTCGCAATACGCATCCAAAAGAGTGATGCCAACAGATCAAATGGAGTGGCATTGGGGCATCTATCGCCAACTGTATTAAAGCATTGCCTGATCGTTGAATCAGAGAATTTGAAGGTGGCTGTGGCCATCTTCTCTGAGGAAGGTTTAACTTGTGCATTGGCCTTAGCTGCATAGTGACAGAGTGAATTGGTAAGAGGTTTAGGGACTGATGCTTCACCCAGTATTGATGTCTGGAACAAGGGTGGTTGCCCAATGGTCTCCTTGCGATGAGTCTCGCTCCAGGCCTTGAAAATGAGGATAACAGAGGTGAGGTCTGCTATGATATGTGGACAACTTAGTCCAAAAGCTACAGCACCTCCTTCAAATTCATTTACCTGTAGGAAAGGGAAATGTCTATAACTTAAACAGTACAAACAAGCACAGTTTTCTTATCAATAAGTTGTATTTTCATACCTCATTATAGAAATTCAGTAGACCCAACAGCACACACAGGATATAAAAACTGAACACTACCGGAAAAGAAGCCGAAAGACATAGAACAACATAAGACAAATAAAAACATACCTGTAAACGGAAGGGTGCCCATGTATTAGGATCCTCAGGCATTTCCTCCCAAGCTGTCAGATCTTTCTCCTCCGCTCCATCAGCAGATCTCAACCACTCATCAAGCGTACAACCAACCTTTGCTCTAAAAACACGAACACCAGCATCATTGCACTTCACCTCCCAATTCCCCGTCTCACCTATCTTCAGCCGACCAGTTACCGGCGGGTACAACGACAGCACCTCCGACAACGACACCCTCAGCGGGTCCAAATCGAAAAATCCAAACGGGTTTTTCTTGTAGTAAAAAATGACGTGAAGTGAGTGAAGAGCCACTGCATGATCCGCCGCAGACAGTGGATGTATCTTGCCTGCCTCCACTGGCTTACTTGACACTGCCGTTAGCTTGGAGTGGACACTTACTCTACCACTAGTGCTGTTATGAGCTGCCATTTTTACTGAAAAAGAAAATGAACAAGACAACTAGCAAGGAATATTATTCTGTCTATATGTAGTAGTGCAGGCACATAGATTATTAAGACGATGGGCAAGCAAAATATGAAAGTCAGGCCATGTCTGACCAAGTATATATAATATGATGCAGTAACAGAAGTAGTGGGAGCGACATTTGTTGGCAGGACAGAAAATTAAAGGCGACTGGTATTTGTTAGATAGCATTTAATGGAGGAGGAGGAAGAAGGTGGTAGAGGTAATAATATGGATGAGGTTTCACAACTTTCTCAGGTCCACCCACCTCCACCAGGTTTAAATTTAATGTAATAATAATAATAATAATAGGAAATTATTTATATGTGATAAGAAAGACGGTGGTGGTTAGGGGTTAATAGAAAGGGATTTGAAGGGAAAGCAAAAGCACACTAGTTAGTCACTGCCACCATTATATTCTTTTTGTAACAAATCCAAGAGAGAAACTATGGTTGGTCGAAAAATACACGTCAGTCACCGCAACTCCACTTTTGACGTCGATTACGACTCCGACAATGGCTTCGAAGTTTTCAAGTTTCAGCTTTTTTCACTCACCTCACTTCCTCCCCACCAACAAAAGGTGTCCTTTTTCCTTTCTCTGTCTCTCTTTGTTCGTTCGGTTCTGCTTTATTGACCATCTTATGCGCTTGTGTAGATTCTTCGAGAAGATGATGATAAACCCGTTTTGGATGGCTCTGATTTCACTGACCGAATCAAGTTGCTTTCCATCAATGACGAGGGAGAATGTAGCAAGGAGCAAGAATCATGTAGCGAGGAATTTTTGAAGTCCGATGAGGAATTTGCTCGAATGCTACAGGTCGTTTGTCGGTTTTCATAATTTCAACATTAATTTATTTTATCCTTTTTTTTAGTAATGCTATGTAATCTGCTGGGTTTGGTGTTTTAGGCCGAGGAAGAGGCGCTGATGTTGCAGGAGTTTGTTGTTCAAGGGCAAAGTGAAAACTTCGAGGCCAAAATTCGACCTTATGTTACTCAAGTTTTGATGGTAATACCAAATTATTGGTTTCTTATTGGGAAGAATGTTAGTATTTAAAGCCATGTGATGGCTGCTTTTTCACCTTCGAATTGTTTTCTTTTTCTTAATGTTTGTTTGGTGGGTTTGTTGAGAGAAATTAAGATCTTTTCTAGGTGTGATTATTTATTTCGTGAGACTGGAGAAGTAAAAATTATTATTTCCTCTCTAAACTTTCTTTACTATGTAGATATATGACAATTGATAGTAAATGGGGTGACTTTCAGAGTGATGACTATTTATTGACTTATTAGCCTACTTTTTCTTTGTAGTACGAGGACCCAGTGCGACAGGAGGCAGCAAGGAAGACAGTTCCTAGAGAAGAGCTTGAGGAGAAAGCATTGGTTTCCTTGGCAAAGGTTGTAGCTCTTATTTCTTTCCTTATAGCTGGTAATGAGATGACTAACTGTTAGCTTTTATCATTTTGGGTTCTGAAAAGGATGCAATTGTGAATAATTGGATAAAACTGGCGATTAGTAAGGACAGTTTGTATATAATGTAATGGTCAAGGAACATGTTTGAGATATCTATATGGTTCTTACTCGATTCTAAATTGCATATCTGGTTGTTATACTGATCAAAAGTGATTTTTTCTTTTTTTATTCTCCTACTTCTAGTGGATTCTTTGAAGAAGAAATCTTCCATAAAAAATAAAAGATGAGAGCGTAAAGAAGTTACAGAATATGAAATGCCTTTCATAAAATGGAGGAGATAAAAAAATTTTGTGCCTTATGAGGGGGAAAAATTTTACTTTAAAAAACCTATCTATTGGCATATTCATATGGGATCAATGGTTGTAGACTCTTCATCCAATTGATATAAGCACTATGTATATTCACTAGAGCAACCAGAAAGACAAGAAGTAAGATGATTGACTATTGGTACAGAAATTTCGAGTTTGAATTTGTTCTCAGTGACTTAGAATTGATACATATATACACCTCGGGAGGGAAGAAGAGCTACAATTTAGGAAATAAATATGGGAAAAATAAGATAAGAATCCTAACTAATCCTAGAATCAAGTTAGGCCTCCCACAAAATCTGTAACAATAAAAACAAATCCTACTAATTATATACAAAATCCTATCCTAATAACTGTTTGGTTAAAGATAGCCTTGATCACACCCCCCCTCAAGCTGGATCATAGATATCTATCATGTCCAACTTGCTGACACATTCTTCAAAAAATTGTCTTTGAAGTCCTTTTGTGAACACATCAATAGTTTGTCTCTTAGTTGGTACATAAGTAAGGCATATAACTCCATCTTCTATGTTTTCTTTGATGAAATGTCGGTCAACCTCCACATGTTTAGTTCTATCATGATGGATAGGATTATGAGACATATTGATAGCAGCCTTGTTGTCACAATAGTGCTTTATTGGTGATTCAAAAACAATCTGTAATTATGTTAACACTCTTTTCAACCAGAGTCCTTCACATATACCCTTGGGAAGAGCCCTGAATTCGGCTTTTGCACTACTTTGAGCTACCACCTTTTGATTTTTACTTTGCCATGTAACCAAATTTCTCCATACAAAGGTGCAATATCTAGTGGTTGATCTTCTGTCCTCCATTGAACTTGCCCAATTAGTATCTATGTAAACCTCTATGGTTTTTTGATCTCCCTTTTTAAACAACAATCCCTTTTCTGGAGTACCCTTCAAGTATCTCAGGATCTTATAAACTGCCTCAAGAAGCTTTTCCTTTGGAGAATGCATATAACGGCTTACTACACTTACTGCAAATGCAATATCTGGTTTGTGTGATAAGTAGATTAAGTTTCCAACAAGTTTATGGTATTTTTGTCAACAAGTTTGCCATCATCCTCACACTTAGTATTCTCTATAGGTGTAGTACTTGGTTTACATCTAAGCATACTAGTCTCTTTCAGGAGATCAAGAACATACTTTCTTTGGAAAATGTAAATTCCCCTTTTTGATCGGGCCACTTCCATTCCAAAAAATTACTTCATTTCTCCTAGATCTTTGACCTCAAATTCCTTCATTAAGGCAGATTTGAGTCTTTCTATTTCCACTGTATCATTACCAGTAACTATAATGTCACCCACATAGACAATCAAAATAGTTTTCTTATCTTCTCTAATTTTTAGAAACATTGTATGATCTGATTGAGCTTGTGTATACCTTTCAAATTTAATAACTCTAGTAAACCTTTCAAACTAGGCCCGTGGATATTGCTTTAAGCCGTAGAGGGACTTCTTTAGTCTGCAGGCTCTATTCTCTCCCCTTCGCCTGTCAAAGCTTGGGAGGAGTTTTATGTATACCTCTTCCTTCAATTCTCCATTTAGAAAGGCATTTTTTTATGTCAATTTGTTAAAGAGGCCAATCTAGATTGGCTGCCTCAAATAGTAGGACTCTTATGGTATTCAACTTTGCTACAGGTGCAAGTCTCCTTGTAGTCTAGTCCGTATGTTTGGGTAAAATCTTTTGCTACAAGGCGGACTTTATATCTCTCAGTTGAGCCATTAGCATTGTACTTCACTGTGAAAACCCATTTACATCCCACAAGCTTCTTTCCTTTTGGGAGATTAACTTTCTCCCATGTTCCCTTTTTTTCAAGTGCTTTCATCTCTTCCAAGATTGCTTCTCTCCACTCTGGTATCTCAAGAGCTTCTTGAATATCATTTGGAATTCTAATTCTGTCCAAATCAGCAATAAAGGAATGATACTGAGAGGATAAGACTTCATAAGATACAAACCTCTTAATTGGATGCATAGTATACATTTTGGTTTTCTTCCTTAAGGCAATAGGAAGGTCAAGATCATCAATTTCTTGTTCCTGTTCTTTCTCACCAGTACTTTGTTCCTCATCTCTAGGATCCTATATCGGTTCAAAATTTGGTACTACCTCAGGTACAGGAAGTGTACTACCCAATTTCTTCCTTCGAGAATAGACATATAACTCCTTATTTTGTGTAGTTTTACAAGTATCTTCCCTTGCTTCAAGATTCACCTCTATTTGTGGCATACAAAGATTGTTTTCTGGTAGATAAAGGATGTTTTCTAAAATAGATTTAGGAGTAGGTTCAAAGACAGAACAAGGTTCCAAAGGCTGAGATTCACACTTAGGTTCACTTCAATTCTCCCCCTGAATCGAAGACTTTTGGAAGAAGGGTTCCTCTTCAGAAAAGGTGACATCTTAGTTGACAAATAATTTCTTGGTTTGAGGCTCATAACATTTGTATCCTTTTTGAATTGCATAATAACCAAGGAATAGGCTTTTGACAGCTTTAGGGTCAAGTTTATTGTGTTGGTGGTTGTGGACGAAAGTCGACCACCCAAAGATTTTTCAGGGAAGGTTGGTTTCAAGATGAGATGTATTGTGAGTTTCTTTAAGTTTTTCAAGGAGAGTTTTAAAAGAAAGGACACAGTTGGGCATTCTGTTGATAAGGTAGATAGCTGTGAGAATGACATCTCCC
>JANIMX020000106.1:2689542-2699546 GCA_024582655.2 Erythroxylum kunthianum
AAAGCCATTTTGGGAGTTGAAGGGAGCAGAGCAATAATTGAATGTATAGGCTCTGTTAACTTGAATTTGCCTTTTGTACATGTTTTAAATTTGAACGATGTCATTTATTTACCTTCTTCAAGAAGGAATTTGATTTCCGGTTCTGTATTAGACCATTATGGTTATTCCTTTTGGCAATGAAATGGAAAGACCGACATTTATTTTAATTCTCTTATTGTTGGTTCTACTACTTACATAATGGGTTATATAATTTAAATTTGGATACTGGTTCAGTTGGTTCCTCTAGTGCTCCTGTTAATGTTGTGACTAGCCATAAATGACAAAGAGTTAATGATAATTCTTCCATATTTTGACATAGGCATTTGGGTCATATTTCTAGAGAAATATTAGAGAGATTGGTCAAACAGGGTGTACTGAATAATCTTGACTTCACAGATTACGATCCCTATGTTAACTGTATAAAGGAAAACTTCCCGCTAGAGCTAAAAACAAGGGGGTAAGCAGGTCTGAGAATATTTTAGACCTTATACATACTGACATTTGTGGCCCTATTACTCCTATTTCTATGAGTGGCTACAAATATTACATTACCTTTATAAATGATCACTCCAGGTATGGGTGGATAAATCTTTTGGATAAAAGCCAGAATCACTAGATGCCTTCAAGGCCTTCAAGGCAGCAGTTGAGTTGAAGATTGACACGATTATTAAATGTGTAAGAATGGAAGGAGGAGATGAATGATGAAATTTCCTCTATGTATCGCAACCAAGTGTGGGAGCTTGCTGAATTTCTAGACGGGCATAAGCCTGTTGGTTGTAAATGGGTCTTTAAGAACAAACGAGGGGCTACTGGTGAGATTAAAAGGTATAAAGTCAGACTTGTAGCTAAAGGCTACAACCAGAAAGAGGGTATTGATTACACAGAAACCGTCTCTCCGGTCCCGACTAAAAATGCTTTCAGAGTTGTCATGGCTCTTGTTACACAATTAGACCTTGAACTTTACCAGATGGATGTCAAAACGGCATTTCTAAATGGAGACTTGTATAAAGACGTCTATATGACTCAGCCAAAAGGTTTTTTTCAACCTGATAAAAGACACCTAGTATGCAAGTTACAAAGATCTATCTATGGGCTAAAACAAGTCTCTAGGTAGTGATATCTGAAGTTTGATGAGGTAATCACCTCACTTGGATTCATTGAGAATGCTTTAGACAAATGCATCTATCAAAAGTTTAGTGGGAGCAGTTTTGTCATACTTGTGCTCTATGTTGATGACATCCTGTTAGTTAGTAATTCAATGAATTTCTTAATGAGACAAAAAACATGTTATCGGGCCATTTTGATATGAAAAGATCTTGGTGAGACCTCTTTTATTTTAGTGATACAAATCCAACGTGATACGTCTCGTGGCATTCTTGGTTTGTCTCAGGCAACCTATAGTGAGCGAATCCTTAAGAAGTTTAATATGGACTCTTGCACTTCTTATGCTGCACCTGTACGGAAGGGTGAAAGGTTGACTAAATCACAGTGTCCTTAGAATGACATTCATAGGGATGAAATGGATAAATTTTCATATGCTTTCGTTGTTGGCAGCCTTATGTATGCTCAGGTATGCACTCGTTCAAACATAGCTTTTATTATTATTGTGCTTGGTAGATATTTGAGTTATCCTGGAAAAGATCATTGGAAGGCTGCAAAGAAAGTGATGAGGTGCCTTCAGGGTACAAAGCATTATATGTTAACTTTTAGAAAGTCTGATCCTTTGAAAATTGTGGGATATACGAATTCAGACTATGCATATGCCTGGATGATCGCAAGTCAACTTCTGGATAGATTTTTATGATGTCTGGAGGAGCTGTTTCGTGGACGAGTGTCAAATAGACATTCACAACTACCTTAACAATGGAAGCAGAGTACATCGCTTATTTTGAAGCCACCTGTTAGGCTCTATGGTTGAGGAAACTGATATCTGGCATGCATTTAGTTGATTCTATATTACGATCTCTAACCATTTATTGCGATAGTTCGTCTGCCGTATGCTTCTCTCAAAATCACAAAAACTCTAGTCGTATTAAACATTTCGATGTTAAACTCCTGTTCATCAGAGAGAAGATTGTTAAATCTCAGACTCGTTTGGTTCACATTTCTGGTGAACAAATGCTAGCTGATCCGTTGACCAAAGGCTTACTTGTGGGAGTGTTTCAGAAGCATGTAACTCACATAGGTCTTGTTAAATTTTGATATAGCCTTGGTTTAGTAGGAGTCTAAATTTTGTTTTGGCATTCAGACCATCTATATAATTTTGTTCAGTTCAAATATTGAAACATTGCTCTAATGTTTATATCATTTGTTTCCCTATCGGACTTAATGATCTTGTATTGTTTCTTTTCTGAACTATGGTTGAAAGACCAATTTCGTATTCTATTCCATTTTGATTTGAGATTTTGTATATTTAATATCACTTGTTTCCCTATCAGATTTAGTTATTATGATGTATCTCATTTCTGAATCTTAGAAATGATTTAGCATATATTGATTGCTTAATATTGCTTAAATCTTGTTATTATGTTATTTGTCGATTAATTGATTAATGTTATTCAAGTGAGAGATTGTTGGATTAATTTTTATTTTAATTATAATTGTGGATTAACATTAATTATTATTAGGACATTAACAAATATAATATTGAGTGATCAGTGTTAAACCTAGAACAGATTGAGTTCTAATTAATTGTGCGTAATTTATGATAGGTTAGATTGACACACAAGCTCATTGGGTAGAGGCCCCAACCTGCAGCCCTTTAATAGTCAATTAATTTTCTATCATAATACTAACTTGAGAAAAAGAAATATACATAAGTCAGATAGTTTATTACAAACTTTAATCTCTCTTTTTTCACTATCTCTAAACTCTCTTAGTTATGTGTATTCTAAGGGACAAAATATGTTGAATTTCTCTTCCTACAATTATCTACAATTTTACATTATGGATACTATTGGATCTCATCAGGTACACAATCATCTCCCAATTTATTTTATAAATATTGTTAACGCATCATTCATCCAACCTTCCAACATATCTTAGCTGAAGAACTGTGTTAGTGAAGGAACGTTCACCTATACGGAGTTACCCAGTACCTCACATTAACAAGCACCCGGAGGCATTTTGGACTGTAAGATTGTGAAGCATCACAATTGTCCCATGACGCAAGTGTTGGTACAATGGATTGGTTGCTCACCAAAGGAGGTAACTTGGGAACCTCTATTTAAGTTACAGAAACGCTATACCAATGCTAAGCTTGTGGTCAAGATTTTTGAAGAGGAATGCATTATTACGAGTGAAGAAACCATGTAGAAGCCCAGAACTAACAACCCATAACAAACAAAAGAAAACGAAGTCGACTAGGCATAATGCAGAAAACTTCCCTAAACAATCTAGTTTCATTTCTCTATAATTTGTTCTCGACAATATTATATGTAGCGGTAGATGAAAGCGTCATGGGTCTATATCGTGTAACAAACAGATAAGTTATCCAGAATTAGTGATAATATTGTCCTCCCTTTTCTCTTCCCTCTCATTCTCTTGTTCTGTAACGTTCTTTTCTGCATTCCTACACCCATTGTCGTTTTGCACCTAACATATTGATATGGCCAACTTTGCACTTGAAACCCAAGACTGAAACCTGAGTTAGACATGAGCTTGATGTGATTGAGACACTTTCTTTTAACATACGAAAGCATTAAGAAGATGTTTCCACTAAACCTGTGATTTTCATATTTACTTAAATCAGGGAATTGAAGCATGTCCCAGAGTCTCTTTTGGTTAGGGCTAATAAGATAAACCTGTTGATGGATGGACTCATCAGGTTCCTGTTGGTTTGCTACTCTAACATTAATCTTTGTAGGAGTAGGGTCTCCAAAAGCAAATCATAAAAATGGTCAACACATGGGAGTACTATATTGAGTCTCTACAAACCGTAGCATAGCCCTGAGTAGCATGTGAAAATTAGCCCCTTTCCTTCCTTAAATAATTGGTCCCAGTCTCTGCATGTTTTCACGTGTCCTGCCATCTTTGTTTCCGTTAATTACACCATCATGACCATCAGCTACTGCATAGGATTCTTATGTGACCCCAATAAAATACAATCCCCAATCTCACCACCTTCCTTAGTCCACAAACATTCCTCCAACATTTGTCCAAAAACAAAAACAAAAAAAACTTATTATCTTTCCAATTCATGTTCTCGAATTCATTTTAACTACTACTAAACTAGTAATTGATTAATAAGAACATCTTCTTGTGATCTTTTTAATAAAAAAATACATTTGACAAGATAGTGAAATTCGTTCCATATGCTTCACTTCCTTCCAAAAGAGTGCTTCAGGGCTATCCTTTTCCTTGTATGACAGGACAAAGTCCTTGATAAATGAGAGAGAAAGAGTTATGAGTGCGTGTTTGGTGTTTTTGTAGTGTTGTGTGTGTGCAAGTTTTGGTTTTGCCAATTTACAGTCGGAGAGAACGTTTATACTCTAACTCTAGAGAGAAAGTCATCACCATAAACATAAAAACAATACAACTACTGAAAAAAAAATTATGTTTGAAGGAGTGCCAGACCAGTTCCATCAGTTCATAACTTCAAGAGCATCACCATCTCTCTCTAATTTCCCTCCTCTCCATGTCTCATCCACCACTCATCACTTCCCGAGTTTTGATCCTTACATCAGTAGTACTACATCTTCTTCTCTGCAAGTTCCATTCTTGCAACCATTGCACCAATGTCCAGTACCACCCACCAGCGAACAACAAGAGAAAGAAGAGAACAGCATGGCTGTTACGGATTTTGAAATTGGTGGCAGCCGACTGATGCACCAGTCAGTGGATCCATGGTCTAATGATGAAGTGCTTGCTCTTTTGAGGGTCAGATCTAGCTTGGAGAATTGGTTCCCAGAATTCTCTTGGGAACATGTTTCAAGGTACGATTCCATACATATATATATACTAAGTTGGTCGTCTGTGCTTATATATGATTATTCTCTTCTTTCTTGTAATTTCTAGTTCTATAAAGTAAAACATGGGAAAGCATAAAAGGGGTTTTGTTTATAATCATTTCCAGTTATGGAAAGTTGTCAACTCGTCACTAAGTGAACGTGAGAATAAGATTACTGCAGGCAAATCCTTGAATGAATTAGTTGACCCAGAATTACGTATATGAATCTTCAGTCAGAGAGAGATAGAGAGAGAGAAGGAAGCATTAAAAAGACACCATTTTCTGTGCTTTACATGATTCAAAGCAGCGAAACAGAGAAAATAAATGCTAATGATATATGGATCGTTTTGGTTTTGTACATTTATGGTGGGTGCAGGAAGCTTGCAGAGCTTGGTTTCAAAAGAAGCGCCGATAAATGCAAAGAGAAGTTTGAGGAAGAAAACAGGTACTTCAATAACAATATCAATTACAGGATTTTTACTGAGCTTGGAGAGCTTTATCATGACGGTGATGACCATCAAAGCCCACAAGAGGTTTCTGGTGATGACAACAACAACAAGAAGGTCGACAAGCCAAATAGTGATGAAGAAGAAGACAAGGTGGGGCAGATTTTGGAAGAAGATTCAAGAGATGATCAGACAGTAGCTGGGAACCCAAATGAAGACAATGAGAAACAGGTTGAAAATTTAAAGAGCAATAATAAGAAGAGAAAGAGACAGATCAAGCAGAAGAAGTTAGAGATTTTCAAGAGCTTTTGTGAGGATATAGTGAACAAATTGATGACTCAACAAGAGGAGATGCATAACAAGCTTATTCTTGATATGATGAAGAGGGATGAAGAGAACGTTGCAAGAGAAGAAGCGTGGAAGAAGCAAGAATTGGATAGGATCAACAAGCTTAGGGCAGACGAACAAGCTCATGCGAGTGATAGACAGGCAACAATTATGAAGTACTTGAAAAGATTCACACCAATTGATTCTTCTGTCGAAAGCCTTGGAGAGAGAAGTGCTTACACACGAAATCTTGGTGAGGTATCAAACAGTTCCACTAGTGCTTCTACTTCATCTTCCTTGATGTTTGCGCAAAACCCTAATGACAACAGTCAAGCAAATAACCCAAGTGGACTTGAATTGCAGACCAGAAGCAATTTGGTAACTAGAAAAGCTAACCAAGCACCTGAAAACTTCAGTTCCAGTACTATCTCAAGCATTCCAAAAGTTCCTAATGCATCAACCCAGGCACTAGTTCTCGAAAACCCTAGTTATATGAACACCCCAAACAACCCCCTAGCTGCGCTAATTCCATTGCCAACAGATACAACAATGCACTCAAAGTCTTCAGCCAATGATAAGGAAGATCTTGGAAAGAGATGGCCAAGAGATGAAGTCTTAGCTTTGATAAACATAAGGAGCAGTTTCCATAACAATATTGGTGATCAGGACAAGGAAGGACCAACACCTAAGGGTCCTCTTTGGGAGAGAATCTCACAAGGAATGTTGGAGCTGGGTTACAAGAGAAGTGCAAAGAGGTGCAAAGAGAAGTGGGAGAACATAAACAAGTACTTCAGAAAAACCAAGGATGTTAGAAAGAAGAGGTCTGCTAATTCCAGGACGTGTCCTTATTTTCATCAATTAAGTACCTTGTACAATCAAGAGACTGTACTTACAACTTCGGTACCATCAGAGGAGCAAGAAAACCGCTTGACTTCGCCTAAAAACCAATCTTCATTACCAGAAATGAGGCTCAGTTCACCCCTAAATGGGTGGTCTAGTAATGCAACAAAGCATCTAGCTGATGATGAAGGTGAAAGAACTAGGGTCCAAAAACCAGATTTTGACTTCGAGTTCTAATTTTATTACATAAACATTTTCCTGTGTTAGTTTGCCATAGTCATAAGCACTACTAGCTAGGTGGAACATTTTCTAGTTGAGGAAATTAGCAATGTTAGAGACAATATGCTTTTCCTATGAGACCATGTTTTTATTCGTTTCTGTGAAATGTTTCTTGGAGGAGGAGAAATAAAAGATTTTGGATCTTAGTTGGCACCGACAATTTGACGAGTGAAAAGGATTAAACAAGGATCTGGTTTCATTTCATTTTTGCTATTTCCATACCAAATTTTTCTATTTTTAGACGAAGGTTATTTTGTTATTCCATACCTACAGCCTTGTCACGATAATCATAAAAGAAAAACAATGTGGATTGTGGACAAAGTTATAGTCTTTAGTTTTAATTACTTAATATTGTAATTAAACAAATAGTTTCTGAGCCTTCCTTCAAAATTTTTAATTACTTTGCTACTTAAAGAGTAAGAAAAAGATGCTAGAGTAACAAAATCATATATAAATCTTTTATCTTACTAATGAAACATTTTGTTAAAATATTCACTTGTACTAACAGAAGTACACATATACCCATCAAGATATATAAATAATTTACCAGAATATGTTTAATAACTAACATAAAAATATTTATTTCAAATAATTTAGGAGAAAAATAATTTTACAGAATATATAATAAAATAATATTGATTATTGTTATTGTTGTAATTAAATTATTTTGTATTAAGTCACGTGTATATTTTAATATTTTGTTCTAATGTTTAAAATAAATATGTTATGTCATTCTTACATCAAAAGTTTTTTATTACCAAAAATATACATGAGTAAAAGCAGAAGTAAACCATCAAAATATTTAACCCATCAAGAGATTAATCATTATTTGATAAAAAAAGAATATTCATATTCTTCAAATATAAATATTTTCTCATAATATTTTAATAGCTAAAAGTAAAAATAAAATCTCAATTATGTTATGAGAATTTTTTTTAAGCAAACATAGCATTCATCACATTTAGTGTGACAATGAAATAAATAATTAAAATATTTCAAGAAAGACATGTATTTGTATACAAATTATTTTTACGATGAAATAATTTTATTTTAGGCAGCTAAACACAAATTTCACATCATTTCATGTTTCTATATAAAAAATAGATAAATAAAAAATATTCTTGATACCAAATATATGTTCTTAAGGGTGATATGTTTGTTTGCTGATTTCATGAACATTATTACAGGGGAGGGCGAGCCTTAGAGTGGTTGGTAAAGTTATTTTATTGTAATTGGAAGTTCACGGAAAGAGTTTTTTGTAAAAAATATATGGTTAAAGTTGCATATAATTTATGTTCCTCACCCAATTCTCACAGAACGAAAAAATTGAATTTGTCGTGAATAAAGATTACAAGTCATCAGGAGAGTTTGCTTATAGAAAGAGAAGGAGTTTCATTTAGTCATAACTCTATAAGATAAAGACTTGTTATAAGATAAGACTAGAGAAAAAAAAATATAAAGAAAAAGAAGGGAGTGAGAGTGGAAATAGTCATTTGGTCGTTTACGTATGAACATTTTGCAATCGGCATAAGAAGCTTATAACGACAACACAAAGACATTGACATAATTTTCTGTTGGGTTGGTGGGACCCCTCCACATGGCCTTAGTTAGCAGAGAAGAGATCCGGTGCTTGGATGTCTTATAAAATTTATTTTATACAACGACTAAGTGGGACCCACAGCTCCTCTTAGACTCTCTCTCTCGACTCGTGTCCTGTGCTGCCTAGCAGTAATCTGATGTAATCAGCGGCGTAAGGTTGTCCATTTGTTGACTGATTGAATACGCTGCCTCGCATCAGCGTCATGTGTGATGGTGCTCTGCCGTAACATCCAGAGCCTTTTGCACGTACAGACAGGAACAGCCCTGTGATTTTGGACTTCTGATCCACCGATTTAGAATTACAAAATCATCTCAACAAACTGAAGTGTAATTATTAATAACATAATAGTTTAAAATTGAAAAGTATTTTATTTATGTGGAAATTAAATGTAAATTTTGAAGTTGTCTGTCTGCCATGTGGTTGACTTTGTAAAAGCAAGTGGCTTTATGCCCCACTAACATTTGAGATATACCATCATCATGAACAGGAAGGAGGCTCTGGTCGCCGCCTGCAAAACTGATGGAGGTGGCGGCTGAGACCAACCACCCACGACATGGGGAAATATGGCAACACCGAAACCTCTAGTTCCAAAGCTAAATAGAGGCCAAAGCTTGCTTGTGGGATAACATTACTGTATTCTGTCGTATCCAATTCATCAATATTTCAAAAACAAAATTGTAATAGCTAACAAAATTATTTCATGTGACAAATTATTTAATTTATACAGATGTAGTTCCCAATTGAATATTGGGGACGCATGTCAAAATATTGGTCGTATCATAATTGTAAGGTACAAGACGTGATTTGATTAGTTTAGGATATAGTCGGTTGGATTTTGTACGTGGGTCGATTTCTTTGAGGACATGAATGAATCTGAGTCATGCCTCGAACTAGTACTGAGAATGGAATATTCAGTCATTTTGAGCTATGCCATATGATAAATGGCGAGTGAGACATTTAATAAGAAAGGGAACGATTTGATCACTCTTGTAAGAGGGTCAGACTATTGGAAGCCATAGATACGGATAACATATCCTATTAACAGTGACATAATCGCATGACTGAAAATACAAGAATAATGAAGAAGCAAGCACAGGGATTTAGGAACAATATATCAAACCATTTGATCACTCTTTTTAAGAGGATTAAGCTATTGAAAGCCATACATACGGATAACATATCCTATAAACAGTATGACATTAGATAAACTGCAATTCATCACATGATCGAAAATACAAGAACAATGTAGAAGCAAACATAGAGATTTAGGAACAATATATAAAAAATATACATAAGAATTAGAATAAATTTGGTGCAAGGACAAAAAAAGAATTCCTAAAATTGAAGGAACATAATTGAGATACATATGTCTACAAATTAAAAATACCGAAAATTTACAAACAAAAAGAATATAGTGAGACAATACAAAGTCGTCCAAAATTAATACGAGGAATACAATAGTGCAGTGATCGGTGACAAGATCCTAATGATGACAAATCTTGAAAAACAAGAGATGAAGAAAACA
>JANIMX020000106.1:2735735-2747390 GCA_024582655.2 Erythroxylum kunthianum
TGCACTATACCTAATAAGCATGTTAGATACAAAGACCTGACCTTAACATGAAAACTTTTCCTTTCTGGAAAATCTACCCCTGAGGTTTCTTCAATGTGATTACAATCAAATGTGTCATCAGAACCATCCTTCTCACAATCAACATTGATGCTTGTCACTTTTTTGGTATCATTTACTTCATCATATACCAAGTCCCCTGGCAAAACTTGCTCAGCTCCTATACATGATTGAAGAATAAAACAAACAACTGATCAGTTCAAATAAGCCCAAACCATGGTCATCCATGACGATTACAGCTTGTGGACCACATGCTCAATTTAATATACACAAAATATTAAAAATTACATGTCACAACAGCATACCATAATTTTTCACCCTCATACTGGCAGCATGATTCCACAAATAGCTTTGGTAACTGTGCACATACCTAAAGAAGAATAACATGTGATGACCTTGTAGACATTGAAATTCAGAACCATATATTTGCAGCAATGTTTCCTAAAGCATTTTAAATCATCACAAACGACATGCATGTAAAATTATGGTCATAAGTTGCAAGATATTACTGCATTAATCCTCAGGCACATGAACAAACACCAATAAGGTATTTCCACCCTAACACATTTTGACAATTGGTGTGCTTCTATTGTACATCCAAGTATGTTTGTGTTTTCAAGGCCAATTGAATCATAGATTGAATATAATTCTCGTTGGTCTTACAACCAAGAATGCAAGGCATGTAAAGGTGCATTCATTTACAACGATATTAATGTGTGCAAATCAGTACTTTAAACTAGAAAATTTTCTTCTGCTCAAAGAAATATGTAAAAAGAAAAAATGATTAACCATGAAATGAAAGATCTCCACAACTCACTTGGAAAGCAGGCCATTTCAAAGTGAACTCTAAAAGGTAACATCTTGACATTGTCAATTAACCACTTACATCATTCTCAAAGTCCTCGGTATAGCTTTTAGAGCTTGCAGGTAATTACCAGGACATTTCTTCAAACATTGAAGCTGTAACATGTTAAAAACAGGTAACAGAGGAAGAATGGCTTATTACAAAGTTTAAGAAATTATGCAAGTTACAAATAACATAAACAAACTATGCATCTCTACTGATCATAAGGAAAGCTAATAAGTTAACGAGCAGTAATATGAAGAAAAATCAAACTAAAACCAAGATATTTTCATGTGAAACACTATCATAATTATTATTAACAGAACTAGCATAAGAAATTTTGCAGAATGGAAAACAACTTACTATGGCCCTCTCAGCAACCAGATGGCGAGGTAGTTGCTTTAAGGTCCCTTCAAAATCGTTACTTTGTTTGTAATATTCGCGGCCTTGCCTCACAACATCTCTTTGTATCTGAAGATTTAATTTAAGAAACAACAATTCTGAAGTGTTACATCAATAACTCTAAAGTTAAATGCAGCAAATTTGCAATTAATTATACAAAATAGTTGTAAAAGAAAGCAGAAACACACGACAATCAAAGGATATCCCCTTCTCTTGGATCAAGGATCAAGTTCACAGCAGTTTTCCATTCTCCTCGTAGTAATGCAGCTCCAATAAGATGAGTTGGCACAGAACCACTTCCAAAACGCTGATAAGAATAGCAACTCATGAGGTGCACAATAAAAATGATCTAGAAACAAAGTGTTCCAATGAGATATTAAGTCTTGGAGTATAGTAATTTAGGAGAAGTCAGGATTCATTTGTACACAGCTTAACAGATATTTCTCACTCATCAATTGCGTGATCATGGTTCATTCAGGACAAAGTTTCAAAAGAAAAGAAAGTATGCATAATGTTGACGCAGGGAAGAAGCCGATAGATGTAGGACTAAGAAGAATTGACTGAAATAGAGCAACAATCTAGATAGGGTTAAGTTCAAATACCAATATTTGCTTTCTTGAACAAAAAGACTGCAGCCAAAACAAACATAGAACATACTTACTAGGGTACAATTACACCCTAACCTAACCCTTAGTCTCAATAGTCCTAGGACATCCAAGCCATCCAATCTTATTCAGGTCAACTAACTTTATGAATAGAGCAATAACCAAAACCGTTTTTTTATTTTTTTGAAAAGCAGTGATAACTAAAACTTACCAACTAATAAGTACATAATTGGAAAAATAAGATACTGAAGTAGGTTAAAACAAGAGAAATATGGAAGTGAACACACACATGAATGCAAGAACATAGAGAGAAAGAGAGAGAGAGAGGAATGATCAAGTACTTGTAAACCAAAGTAATTAATGAAACCAAGCCTCCCTAAGGATTCTGCAGATGCTTTGACAATGTCTTCAGAATCTGCAACAACTCCTCTAAGGAAATGTGCAAAAGCTAGGAGTCAACAAAATAGGATTGCAAATGAGTACAGCCATAAAAGCTCACTCAACGCATCATTATGGAAGTTTAGTATATGAAGAAATTTTACCGCAGTGTAACAGAAAATCTATTTCCCAGAAGCTGTCCAAGAAGAAGTTCATCACTGACATAGCTGAACACAAGCAATTATTACTGCATTGCATAAAAGAATTGCCAGGGAAAGCGACAAACTCAAAATGCCCATACCAGAAGTCACCCACTTTGATACCAATCAACCGATCATTAAGAGCAGCTAATCTGCTTGCGTGCTGCTTGAAAATAGTGACCTGGATCCAAACAGGTACTCATATGCATAAATAAAATTTTATTCGTAGATCATAATTAAGCCAGACGATAAATTTACAGTAAATGAATTCGATTCCCATCTAGAAGGACAACAAGGCAAAACATCCAACAGGACAAGACAGTCCAAGTTGGTGCAAATATATTACATCAATCACTGCCATGGATTAGTGGCAGCGAAGTGACAGTAAAATGACTTGCCCTTTGAGTTGAGATAGAGCGCTTGTCCTTTGTACCAGCAAACCCAAATGATCTTGGCTGTCAAACAGGAAAATGAACATTAAGGAAATAAACATTGCAAAAGTATGGAAAATAATTTTTGAAAATACCACGACCATTTACAATCCAAAAATAAGTGAAAGCAGTTGACTCAATTTGACTCTAGGAAATAGAATCACAGGCATAGACAGATCAAAGAGGCGAAAGTACTCGCATCTATCCATTAGAACTAGAAACTTGACTAAAAGAATCAGGCAGATAACAAGCAAACTAAAACAAAAATTCCCAAACACAGAGAAGGAGATACCTTAATGCCAAGCATCTTTCCTATCAATCCTAAAGCCTCCTGTGTATCCTTGTTCTCTTTGTAAAGATGAAACCTAAGAAATTCCATAGACAATGCCTTCAAAACATTCACTACCAAAAGATCTTCACAATATCGAATTGGATATAGTACAAGTTGTCGAGAATTTCATGAAAATTGAAGTCCATGAGTGTAAACGCACACAGATGCAGACACATACTTATAGTATTTTGGAACTAATGGTGTTTATATCAAGAGGATACAATTTCATGACTCTGCTATTTAAACATAGCATATGAAATAACATAAAGCAATCAGAATAATTTGGTTAATGTATGTGCTGACTGCCTATATCTGAAGGGAAGAAGAGCACAATCAGAAATCTGATGAACAAAACATCTTTAGTGACAGTCTTACCAAAAGCAGATTAAGATTCATGTGATCACATTAATTTCTCAAAATGATGAGTCCAGAGGGATGGTGAACTCTGTTTGAGTGCTTATTCATTACATCATTTTCCTATTTTACAACCATCTCCTTTGTTATCAAATGAGCTACTCCATAATAACAGCCAGGCGTTCTCCAATCACACAAAAGAACAGCTAAATGACAGGTGGACAAAGGAATGCTTGACTTTCTTAATTCAAAATGGCTGAACCCTTTGAGAAAGCTTTTGCAAGCTTACGGGAGAAATAACAGGTTATTTATTGTTAAATTTAAACGGTAAGCCCCGTCATGTGTTTAATACCTTAGAAACTTGCCAAGATGGTCTGGCCAATTATTTGAGCCTCTGCTATCAAAAGGCCTATCACCTCTGTCTTTACGCTTCCCGGACTTTCTCCCATTGTTGCTCTGTGCTCCAGAGCTTAATCTAACACGAACACACTTCAATGCAACATCTGGCCCCTCAACAGTATCAGTGACAAGGAATTTGAAATTCTCCTTGAAGAAATTGTGCACTGCCTGAAAAATTAAATTAATTAGCAGTTATGGATAGGTCAAACTTAAATCAGAGGATTAAGTGTAAACTAAATGCAGAACCAATGCCTATCATTGAAATCTACCCTTTTACACCTCAAATTAAATGGTTACAGTTCTATTAAGTTAGATAGCTTATTCTTGTGACAAATTCTTTACTTCTCATTAGGAGCCTGCCATCGCCTAGTACAGTCGAAACTCCAAACCAATATTTAATCCATTTTCACACTTATGGAACACAACTGAGATGCAAATGAAACCAACAAATAAATATTCTAAATGAAAAAACTAACCGTTCGATGAGATTTGTCAGAATCTGGGGATAGAACAATAGGTGAAACACTATCTTCACTTCCAGACGTAGCTTGAATAATAAAAGCTCCCAAACGCTCTGCATCAGAGTCTCCCACAAGTGATCTAAACGATTCAATTTCAGCTTCATAACTTTTCTTCATTGGATCACACACCTTTGTCTCACTCTCCTCCACAGCCTTTGAATGAAAAGGGAAAAATAAAAATATGCATACCGAAGTCAGCAATCACTGTCAATAACCCAGTAATATAAAGGAAATTCCAATTCCATAAGAAAAAGTATCCTCCACAAAACCTCCTAGCGCAATTACCATAAAAACTCACTGAAATTCAGTGACCCACCTGGGGAGGAGCATCCAAACACGTTAAGTGGACAACATTTCCATCAGTATCAACTTCGTTCACAATAAAATCAGCATATCTACAAGACAACCAGAAAAAAAGAACGACAAAGTTCCTTATTTTAACCAAAAGATACCAAACTTTAATTTACGAAGCTCCTTGCTTGTGCACGGACCTTTGTTTGAGTATGCCACGAAATCCGGGGATTTGAGAGATGAAGCAGAAAATACCAACGTCACTTTCTTCTATTGATTTAGCAGTTGCCATAGTTAGGGTTTTAGAGTAAGCACCAATGGTTAAGTTAAAGTTGCAGGTCAGGTAGGGTTTTAGAACTGAGGAGGGCAGTGACAAATGCCTCCACATTACAGAGTTCTTCACTGCCCGGCTAAACGCTGCGTTTTAGCCACTCGAAATTAAAAACCCAATAAACATTTATTTTGAAAAAAAAGTCAAAATCTAAAGACGGCCTTTGGTATTACCAGATGCAAGATGGGTCCCAGTACATTTTGATCAACGTTAGTGATCTCATCAACCGACGAATCTGATTGGTCTGATGTTCTTATGTGGACCCTACAACAGGCAGCAACAATCTCATCCAAGGACGCCGGATCACAATTGAAACAAAAACAAAAACAAGAACAGCACTTCCTGGTCAGGTAACTCTCTTTCCTGTTTCAGTGAGCAGATCAAAAGAACCGGCCACCCCAGAGTCGGAGGAGAGAGACAAAGTAATAAAACTCAAGTCTTTGGAACCTACAGTGACTCTAGATATTGTCAGAGAGAGGGAGAGAATATGGTGACAAAAACAGAGGAGACCCAATTGAACAGATTGGAGAGTCAGGTGGAGCATGAAGGAGGAGGTGTGTGGGAGTATCTCTGCTTGGTTAGGAAGCTTAAGGTCAGGCGTTCAGACAAGGTTCTGAAGCATGGACTTTCCATCTTGAATGACCCCAAGAAGCGATCTAGTCTCGGCCCTGATGGTGTGTTCTTATTTTAGGATCTTTCTTTGATCTGTTCATCTGGGTATTTGTCATTTACTAGGAATTACGGTTGTTTGAACGTGGCTCAGTTTCTGATTTGGTTTTTGGGTTGGTTCATTGGTTCTGAAAATTGGAGCTTGAATTGAATTGGTTCTACATCATCTAGTTTATGATCTTTAAGTTTTTTATGTTTGAATGCTGCTTTTAGTTATGTTTGCATGTTAAATTAGATACGGAGGACTGACAAACTTCCCTTGTTTTTCTTTTCGTTGCCTTCTTCTCCCTTTTTCTCATTGGCTTTTGTGTGCTTTTCATACTACAAGCTTGATCTAGAAAATAAAATCGTTCAATTTTGTGTGTTTGTCTGGGGTAAGGGTTTGTCATTGGTTTTGTTTGTAGATGATGACTTTGTCCCAATTTTACTTGGATGCAATACGGACTGTTGAAGGCGCTGATACCTATATCATATTGTTTGAATCGGTGTCTTTCAATAGGACTCCATAGAAGCATTACCTTGTAAACTTATTCAGCCTGGGCAGCACAATTCCAATTAACTAGATGTATGCATGAACTGTTGAAGGCGCTGTAGGTTCTTTTAGTTGCTTAACTATTGACATAAAATTCAAGATCCCATTTATATGCCGCCAATGATGCTGTCTGTTCTTCTACTTGTGAAACTATTGACATTAAATTTGAGGCACTATTTAAACCCGCCAATATTGGTAGATTTTGGAAGAATAATCTATTTTTAAAAATGTAGGCAATTAGAAAGGTTTAACTTTGAGTTAACAAGGGGGTCCACTGAGAGTTACGCTCTCTTCTTTGTTAACCTTCGGTAACATATTGGAGAATGCTTGATCATGCATATGGAAACTGTAATCAGTTGTCTATTTATTTGAACTATATACTTGATGGACATACCATTTGTTAGACAGTAAGTTCTAGAGTCCAGGTTATTTATCCTATGGTTGCGTTGCATTTGTGAGAAATTGAAAATCAAGTTAATCCAGTGGTTTTAAGTGGTCCTGCATTGAAGAAACTTGCTTATCCTTTGCTTGATAGGTTGGGTTGGTTGGTTCCTACCTTGTTTGATTGGAGTTACAGAAAGTTAAAAAAATGAATAAATGGCGGTATAAAGAATTGCGGATGGCTAACAGTGGTAGTACTACTTTAAATGTTAGTATGATTCTGGTTGAAAATAAAAAATTATTGAGTTTAAGAGTTGATTCACTCTATAATTGATAGTGCTCCTTTTGCTGTGCTATTTATGGAATATGCTTCTAATAGGGTTAGACTATGCACCACTTTCATTGCCAACCTCTTACCATTATATGGTGTAAGCTGAACTGCTAGTCTGCCCATTGTTAATGTGCGATATATTCAGTAAAATGGAAGAAAATATTTCTTTTGCTGTACTACCTAAATTTGTTATCAAGATACATGACCTTTTGGCTGTCTCCATAATTTAATCCAGCTCCAACTTTGCAAGTTGCAAACCTTTGTATTTGTATTTTTTCTCTGATCTATTTTATTCTTGTTGTAGAATGGACTCTATATGAACAAGTTGCAGTTGCAGCTATGGACTGCCAATGTCTCCATGTTGCAAAGGTATAGTTTATAAAGTTTATTATGTGGATAATTTTAGTCAGTTCTGCCTAAACACTGTGTTCTATATCTTCAAATGTTCCGTGGTGTGCATGATGCATATCTGTATATTGACATTGTGTCACTGTTCAAGCATATGTGCATATTTGTCGCCTGATGGATGTTATCTGATTTTTCATGGCTCTTGCTGTGATCAATTTTATATCTATATTGACCTGGAACTGTTATGAAGACTCATTTTACATTTGTACAACAAGTCCTCATGATTTTAAAACCACCAATTTGATATCTTTTCTTTTGCTTTTGTTCTTTTATACATACCCAACCTGTAAGAAAAATGAAAGAAGAGAAAAGGCATATTTTTAGTTATGATGCTGCCAAGACTACTCCTTTCTCTCTCTATCTATCTCTCGATTGTTCTCGACTTTTCAATCTCATGCTCATAGGTTTGCATCTAGGCTTGTTTGGTTTTTATGTGTTTCATTCACTGCTTGGAATTTTCATCTTCGTTTTGAACTTTCATATGCTCTTAATTGACAGTTCTAATGCTTAGTATTTGAAATTAAAATTTGAGGAATTTATTCTTCTGTTTTTTACAGGACTGCATAAATGTGTTGCACAAAAGATTTCCAGATAGCAAGAGAGTCGGTAAGTTCAAATGACTTATTGTTCTGCATGCTCCAAAGAGCACCTTTGAGCAAAATTTGAAGTGCTATTATGTGAATAATAATAACAATTAAGATTTCATTCCTAAGAATTGCCTATGATGCTGTAGATGCAGTGGCAGTAGCCATTTCTAAGCTCTTTTATCTGCTCGTCATTCGTTTCCTTTTATGTTATAGGCTGTTTTCTTGTACAAATAGTCATATCTACCGAATGTTATATCTCAATCTTTACCTCCTTATCAACATAACTTTCTCCAAAGTGGCCTTGGATTGTTCACTCTAAGTGATGAGAGAAGGATGGGATGGATAGGTCCATCGTCTGTTATACATCTCTGTAGGCTTCTCTGATGCATGGTGTGCAAGTTACTGAATCAAATTGATATGAGCTATAATTTTGGTGACTTGCTTGTCTTAGCTTTTAACATGTGACAACTTGGTAATATCTTTTGTCATAAATCACAGGAAGGCTAGAAGCAATGCTCTTCGAAGCAAAGGGTTCTTGGGAAGAGGCAGAAAAGGCTTATTCAAGCCTTCTGGAAGATAATTCATTGGATCCAGTACCAATTTTGATCAACCCTTTTGATTCCGTTATGATTATTGTCTTAATTTTCTCCAGATCGATGTGGACAACTGTTAAGCTTGATTGCAAGAATCTGATTTCTATATCTCACTGAAGGATTAATTATCTTGTACAGGTAATACATAAGAGAAGGGTAGCTTTAGCAAAAGCTCAGGGCAACATGTTGATGGCCATTGAATGCCTCAATAAGTATCTAAATATGTAAGACAAATTTGAAACCACTTCTTCGTTGAGTTCTTGTACTATTGTGGAGGGAGGCTTGCTGATGTTTTATCTTTTGTGTTCTCCTCCTATCCGACATTGATAGCTTTATGGCAGATTATGATGCTTGGAGAGAACTTGCTGAAATATACATCTCACTGCAGATGTGAGTCTTTCCTTCCTGAGATTGGCTATATAAATGCATGCATGTAGAGAACTTGCTAAAATGTACATCTCACTAGGGTTTCTGTGCACCTTTACTTCCTTGCAATGCCATTCAAGATTATTTGCTTAAGCTTTGTCTTTTCTTCTATAATTAGGTACAAGCAAGCTGCATTTTGCTACGAGGAACTAGTATTATCGCAACCCACAGTGCCTTTATATCATTTAGCTTATGCCGATGTACGTATCTTCTTGTTCCATAACTTGGTTAATATTTTAGAATACGAATTTCAACTTTCTTGGCAGCTCCCTTCTGTATTAAACAAAATGAATTTTCTGAAGGCTACACAATCTTATGGTTAAGTACAGCCAGAATTATGGTGAGAACTAATTATATCTGAAACAGTATATACCCATCAGGAACTTAAATGACATATTCAGCTGATCTGTGAAGTACAAAACATTAAAACTGATGTCTCTGTGGCTCAACTTTTATGATGTTCTATAAGTGATCTACTTGTCAACAGGTCCTTTACACTCTAGGTGGACTAGAAAACCTTCAGACAGCTAGGAAATACTATTCATCCACCATAGATTTGACAGGTGGCAAGAACAACAGGGCTCTTTTTGGCATTTGTTTGGTGAGTTCTCTCTCTCCCTCTCTCTTCTGGGATTTTAGACTTACACGTATAGATCCTTCATTACTTGGATAAAAGTGAAATTGAACTTCTGTTGTATTTTGACTCATGCCGACCATATTATGGTGATCCAGGCTTGTTTAGTGTTGTCTGTATCTAGATGAGCTTATAGCTATCTTTCTTGTGTCTCTGTTGCACAACTGATATCAAGTTCTGATCCCTATTGCCAGTGCACCTCTGCCATTGCACAGCTTACAAAAGGGAGAAATAAGGAAGACAAGGACAGCCCAGACCTTAGTTCTCTTGCAGCAGCAGCCTTGGAGAAAGTATACAAGCAGGGTGCATCTGAGAAGCTCCCCATACTTACCTTGGCATTGAAAAACTTGAGAGTTTCTTCATAATATTCTCGAAGAATTCTGTCACCAGTAATCTAGACAAAAGCTTATAATTTCAAATGGTTGTCTACATGGATACTCTTTTTTCTTCATTTGTATTAGTTTTCGCAAGACTTTTTTTCCCCGTCTTTGTTTGAAATCCTAAGCAAGAGGACTTGATGGATCCATTTCAAATGCTTCATTGGTGGATTAGAGAAGAGATGAGCTGTTCTTTGCTACTCGGTACGGTAATGCAGATTTTTATTTGCATGGTGTTGTAGACTTCTTTCGTTATTTATACTTTACTGTGTCTGACCATCAATCCAAATTTTGGAAGATCAGCTGAAGCTTTTTGATATCTAATACTTTTTTGGGTTGCAAAATATGTTGTTTATCTTGTTCTTTCCAAGCATGATTAGAAGATTTTAATTCTACTCACCCTTTTCCCATCCTAATCACAGAATAAGTTTCCTTGAAATTCATGCAAGTGCAACATTAGGATTAGGATTATCACGAGCTGATAATACTTGATACATATATGTATTAAAATATCTTGGATATGGATATGTAATACTAAATTAATATTTGTCAAGAAGTAGCTCTAATTTTAACTCCATAATTGTAGTTATGGAGAAATTCTAATAATAAATAATTCTTTTTTTTGTGAAAATTTTCCTACTTAAATTTAGAATTTGATCTAATTTTATAATATTAATTTAATTATAACTATAAATTATACTAATTAAATATTCAAAGTTTCAATTTATATAAATATAACTTATCATTAATTCTTTTACTAATATTCAAATTTCCCTACTTAAAATCATGCTTCTGCTATAAAAATGTTGTTAGAATGAATACTCGTTAATGTAATTGGGGTAGGAGACTAACCAAACTTTCTCAATTTAAGCTCGGGCTATCCAATTAGGTCCAACTTGAATATATATAATTTTAAAGATTTGAAGAAAAAAAATATGATAGAGTTTACAATTGTTTGAAAATTATTTTTAAATCAAAATAAATTTTTATTTGGAATAGAAATTTAATTCGTTTAGGAATCAATGAGTTTAATCTAATTTAATTTTCAAGGAATTGGAAATATTATTTTAGATTATGAAGATTAATAACTTGAATCAAACGAAACTTGATATTTTATGCATATAATTTGATTATGAGTGTATAAGTTACATACTTTATTTATATGTTTGATATATATATTGGATGTATATTCAATTGTATGTTTTATATATGTGATATTTTACATGTAATTTTGTGTTTGATGGGACAAATAAAATTAAATTATTCGTTAAAATATTAAGTATATGTTAAGAACGTGATACTCGTAAGTTCTGTTTATTGTTAAGCTTATTAAGTTCATATATGTAATGCATCATATTCATTGATATATGATTTTCTAGAAGTTTTAATTTTTGTAGGCCTAGGTTTGGACTCGTGGATATGTTGATGTACACTCCTCAGACTCTTGTAAAACTAACGGCCTGTTTGGTTAGAAGAATGTAATAGATAAGAAATAGAATAGTTATTCTTAGGAATAGAAAAGATGAGGAATAAAATGAAATGAGTATTACTTTGTTTGGTTTACTGCTAAAGA
>JANIMX020000106.1:4283759-4310196 GCA_024582655.2 Erythroxylum kunthianum
CTTCACTTGAAATTTTTAAGGGTAGCTTAGGCATCTTACAAAAAGATGGGTAAAAGTGCAATAAGTTTGTTTGAGACAACAAAAACGTTTTTTCACCAAAAAGAGGGTAAGAACGTTTTTTACATTTCAGATGTGGATTTTTTTAGCAATTTCCACTAAAAAAAAACCTCTAATCTTATAATAACTATTATCCAATAGTTTCTCGATTTCATTAATTATTATCTCGGTCACCTGATATTACTTTGATAAGGTTGCAGCTTACGACTAACTAATAGCATAGCAGTAGGGACTGTTATATCATAAATTAACTTAGATTCTAATTTCTTGATTATTTTAAAAAATAAACTTATAAAAACATTCGTGAATCTCGAACCGACCGAAAAAAATCCTGCAGTTAATAAAATAGGCATAAAACTCAATCAGAAAACAAAAACGACACTATCGTAAAATCTTAACCAACACATGAACAAACACTACCAAAGAAGAGAACACAGACACAGCTGAACGATCGACAAAGAGAGAGGGCCAGTAATGGCGCCATCATCGTCAACAGCGGCCACAATCTCTCAAAAGGGTGTCGTTGTAACGGTGCCTGCTCTCGTTTTGTCCACCTCCGCCGCAGCCATTGCCTTGTTCTTTCTGTTATCGTCTTTCTCTTCGTGTTCTTGCTCTCCGCCGTCGCCGTCTCTCGATGGTTCCCGACGTAGCGGTGACGGGGAGATGGCGGAGAGAATATCGACGAGTAAAGATGATGTTGAGTGGGTCAAGGATCAGATCCGAGTTAATGGGTTGCATATGAAAGATAATGTCTTGAGGAAAGGGATTAATCCTCGTACAAGGGCTGAGCAACTTCAAGATCTCCTTCAGTAAATGTTAATCTCTCTTTGTGGTTTTAGTTTTCGGGTGGTGGGTTGTTGAAAAAGTAGGATTTGGAGTGAGGATCATGTTAAAGATTGCAACTTGAATCTAAGTTTAGTGTCTTACGTTTTGTTTTTGTTGCTAATTTTAGGGTCTGAATCTGCCTTCTTTTCATGTGTAATGCGAGATCATCACACCTTTTTGGTTGAAGTGGATTTTTTCCTGGGTTTTGGTTATTGGTTTGATGCTGTATAGTTGGTTTTGGAAGTTGTAATGCGTGCTTTACTTTTGGAGTTCATTTAGTTTTCAAAGTGGAGATACGATAATGGAGTCCTCCAAACTAAAAGTGACTATAAATACGGAAGGGAGCAAGCTTTAAAGTATATGATTTGATATAAGTAGTTAAAGTAGCTATATTTATCAGAATCTACTTTTCGATCCAGCATGGTTATGTATGTTTGGTCATATGTGAACACATTTAGATTCGTTTATCAACTTTGAGATCGCGTACCTTGGAATAGTTTTAGTGATTTTATTATGTTTTTCAGGTTCAAGGGCATATCACACTATGAAGGCCCTGACTCAGGCAATCACACTGCGCTTCCATGCCCTGGTGAGCTTCTTGTGGAAGAGCATCATAGCAATTACGGTGAACCTTGGGCTGGTGGGCGCGATGTGTTTGAATTCCTTGCAGAGTCCAGCAACTTAACTCCCAATTCTCAAGTGCTAGAGGTTGGATGTGGCACGCTACGAGTTGGTTTACATTTTATCCGTTACCTTAGACCTGAACATTACCACTGCCTGGAAAGAGATGAGCTCTCTCTTATGGCTGCATTTAGATATGAGCTTCCCTCACAGGGCCTTTTACACAAACGTCCTTTGATCGTCCATGGGGAGGATATGGATTTTACCCCATTTGGTTCTGTTGTATATGATTTGATATATGCAAGTGCCGTATTTCTTCATATGCCTGATAACCTTGTATGGGTTGGACTTGAAAGGTTGGTGAAGAAGTTGAAACCTTATTATGGCCGAATTTTTGTGTCACATAACATAAAGTTCTGTTCAAGACTTGGAGGTGAGGAGTGTACCAAGAGACTAAGTAGGTTGGGGCTTGAGTTTCTTGGAAAGCACACGCATGATAGCTTTCTTTTTAATCACTATGAAATTTGGTTCGAGTTTAGACAGACTAAAGCTTAGCATTACAGAACTTGTTTTTGACGTTTTGGGTGGTTCAAAGACAACAATGAAGCTCCCATGGATGCAGATATATATATTCTTTCATCTTTCCCGAGGTTGACACCAATTTGTTGGTTAAAAAAGAAAAAGTTAGGTCTCCAACATGCCATTGATTTTTTATGTAAGGGTATGTCATTAACAGCCTTGCAGATTCCTTCTTCTGGATAGATCATCTGTTTGTGGATGGAGCAGGCCGGCCCTTCATTGTATATTTTAGAGGAAAAAAGGAACATTACTACTGATGTTATTGCTAGGGATTCAACACTAATTGCTAAGGGGAGGGGATCAATTCACCCAATGATGCATGTTGTACCGTGTTTGCACTTCTAATATTAGTTGCAAGATGCTTGTCAATCTGTCACATTTCCTTGTTTCTTGATCACCACTTTGAAATGTAACATGAATGTGAATGTTTTTAATGTTTTAGAGCAACCGGGATGTATACATAGATTGATCAACTGTAAATGTGAAGTTAATAAATTTTGTCAAAGTTTCTTTAAGCTGTTCTCAGCTACAATAGCCATAAAGTGGTTCTCCAAAGCGGAAGAAATGTGTGGACAGAAGAAATGTGTTTTCATTTCCTGATGAGCTTCTAGGTGTCTTTTCTTTTCCCTTCTGTCGTGAAGTTGATAAGCTTGCTGGGAAAAGTTGTTTCGTTTTCCTCAACAAGATCTTAGCTTTATGTATTTGGTTTGGTTTCTAACATTCTGGCATCTCTCGTATCGTATCCATTTCTGCTTTGCTTCCTAAATCAAAGTCATATTTAACAACCATAAGTTATCTATATCTAGATCACAAAGTCCACGCCAATGGTTATTTGCTCCATTTGCAAAGCTTAAGGAACAGATAGTCTTCTTCACATAGGTTTGTACGCACAAGCATTACAACCTTAGAACTGGCAACTAAACAACTTGGGTTTAAAAGGAATCCAAGAAACAATGAAAGTTGAAGACTTTAAGTAAGAAGAAGAAGAAGAAACAAAAGCTCAAAAGCTGGGTTTTTTTTTTTCTTGAAAACACTAGAAGAAATATGAATTAATTTAATTTAATTTAAAGTTATTGGATTTTAGAAAACTAAAATTAATTTAATTCTGAATAATTTTTTTTAAAAATTGAATTGTACAATTTAATTTAATTTAAAACTAAATCGATTAATCGAAATTAAATAATATTATTTTATTTTAAAAAATATGACTAGACTCAAGGCTGATCCAAGTAATTGCCATCCATATTATGCTCTACCAACAATTTAATTCTAGAAGCACTAAATCCTGAGCAGAATTAGTCAATCCTTTCTATTCATTGAATCAATATACAATTGGCAAAATTGATTATATCTAGCCCAAAGTCAATATTTTAGATCCGATTTAATTGAGTCTTTGATTAGGTTTAGATATGATTAAAAAAAAAATGAACTTCAAGTCAACTCTAGCTCAAGTTCGAACTGCTCAGGTGTTACTTGACCCAAAACTTAATAGCTATAAAGATGATGTTGTTTTTTATTTTTTATTTTAAAAACTAAAAAATTAAATTGGATCAAGTCGAGTTGAATTTGGACTACCCGAGTCTGATCGAGCTTGATTAGACCTCGGGTTAGACCCAATCTAACCTATTGCCACCCTTAAAATCATATGTTCATGTGATGCCTTGAAACGGTCCAAAATGGAAAAGGTACTCATCTTACGATTGTACTATGAAATAACTTCAAAACCATATTTCAAACCAAATTATAAAGAATATGCTATTCAATTCATTTAATCTGCATCTGCTATAGATGAATAGTATGTTTTATATATTTTTAAAACTTAGAAGATTGTTTTGAAACTCAACGTCTTAAAATTACTATCAGTTAAATGCTATGTTAATATTAACGTGATATTATTATTATTATTTTTAAATAAAAAATAAACTTATACTTACTTGCATTAATACCAACATGATATTTAACTGATTAATTTTCTTTAATCTATTTTGAATATTTTTAAAAATATAAAATTTAAATTTGAACAATTAGAAATATTAAAATTTATTCTCTATTATATTAGAAACGTTAAAGTTAAAAATGCTTCGTAATGTTTGGTTGCATACTTTTCAACTTAAACCTAAGATTATTATATTAGAAAAAGAAGAGGAGGATTATCTCCTTAAACGATGTCGTGCGCGGAGATGACATGATAAGCATAAACAATTTCTCCTCCATTAAGCTTTTGACTTTCACTTTCCTTCGTCACTGCCCATTCCGTTTTCAAACAAAACAAATCAAATGTCTTGGTTCTGTCTCTGAAACCTACATACGCTCACTCTCTTCATAATTTATATGAAAGCAGAAGAAAACTACATATCAATATTAGCGGTCCTACTACGCCTTGGTAATTGGAATTCCATTTTTTCTTTTTGACTCTCCGTCATTTCCAGTTCTTAATCTGTTTCTCCTTTTTTTTTTTTTTTTCCCTTTTGGGTTAAAAGTTCTTGTTTCTTAGGGTTTGGATCGCATTTTTCGTCTTCAATTTTGGTACTCTCGATCACAATCTAAACCAAAATTGAACCAGAAAATTACGATGATTTTTCTATTCTTTCTTTATTGAAATGTGATGATTACGGGTGGTTGGGTTCTGTGAGATTGCTCGGATTTTTTGATTGGGTGAGTGATAGGAAGTGAGAATTTTATAAGGATTAGGGATTTTTTTTGTCTGTTTCTCTTTTGCAGAATGACACTTCCCAATCATTTTTAATAATATTTGTTCTAATAGATCGCTAGAGCCTTCTACTCAGAAAAGGTGAATCTTTCGCTTACGAATTCTTTAGAAAAGGATTGATTGGCGCTTGGCACCGAGTCATTATTGTTGATTGTTCTCAATTTAATTAAAAAGGCGAGGATTGATGCTTTGATGGCTATAATTATGGCTGATTTGCTGAATTTAGTAGGTATGGCTTCACGCAGATAAGCTTAGGTACTAACTCAGTCCATTCACTTTTGTCTTAAGGTTTATAGCAATGCACCGTGTGGGCAGTGCAGGAAACACGTCCAATTCTGTTCGCCCACGTAAGGAAAAGAGACTTACATATGTATTGACAGATGCTGATGACAAAAAAGTGAGGCGCTCTTCATCTTTTTTTCTAATTTTTTAATCGGTTTTCGGTTAATTATCATAGAGTATGAAGTGAATATGCTTACTTTCTTATGTGTTCCAATTTCATTATATGGAGGAACTTATTTGTTAATCACGGAACCTATATAGATTGGGTGGAATTTCTTTTTTTCTTAAATTGATATTTGTGTTCTTTATTTATTTTGTCTTTGGTGAGCCCCATATCTATAAGCTACTCCATTGAATGTTTTCCTATCGCAATGTTAATCTATGAGGTTCTACATGTCTATTTATGGTCAAACATTTTGAGCTCGTAATAAATTATGTTCATCGCAAGTTTATCTCTAATGTAACTTCTATGATGCAGCATTGTGCAGGCGTCAATTGTCTGGCTGTATTAAAGTCATCTACATCTGATGGGTGTGATTTCATATTCACTGGGAGTCGTGACGGTACCTTGAAGAGATGGGAATTATATGCAGATTATGTTACTTATTCCACTACATTTGAGTCACATGTTGATTGGGTAAATTTTTATTCTGTTACGAACCTTTCGTTATTGTGTGGTATGTGGTATGGCCCTATTTTTGATACTTTGAACTTTTTAACTTTTTGTCTTGGTTATTGAATAATACAGCTTAGGTGATAGTTGTGGCATGTTACGTGGTTGGTATAGTGAGGGTAGAATCTAGTTGATATCAACATTGAACAGAATGCACTCTTTAGTTTAATATTAAATTTTAAGTTCCCAGGTTCACCTTTTGCACCTCCCTTTCCCACAATTGTTGTGGTGCAAAAACCTTTGCGTTTTTTATTGGACAAGCTTCTGAAATGATGCTCTCAAGCTTCCTTAACTTTTTAAAAATTATTTGTAGAGCCTATGGTGAATGTTTGAAATGTAGATGAATATAAGGTAACTTTTATGGTTATGCAGGTAAATGATGCTGTACTTACTGGTGATAGCACACTCGTCTCCTGCTCTTCAGACAGTACACTCAAGGTTTTTCAATCTCATATTATTATTGGTTTTGGAGTCCTGGCTGTTCGTGTTCTTCTTACAGCTTTTTGGTTATCAGTTACTCATTTTTGGGTTCTGTGATAAACCAGATGTGGGATTGCTTTTCTGATGGAGGTTGTATTAGGACTCTCCGTCAACATTCCGACTATGTTACTTGTCTAGCTGCCGCAGAAAAAAATGTAATTCTATGTCAAACTTTTTGTGGATCTTATTAAATACTTGGATGGAAGGTTCTTTCCTTCCATTTGATCGTGCTAAATTTCAGTACTCTTTTGATAGATTCACTCGCACTGTGTGGTTTGGTATGATCTGATTTATTATTGATGCCATTTTCTGATCCTCTTTTAGTGTCATGCATTTTAGAAAAATATGATTGCCTCTGGTGGTCTTGGTGGGGAGGTTTTCATATGGGACATTGAAGCTACACTTGCTCCGATCTCAAAGTCAAGTGATGCGGGTAAAGATGAATGTTCTAATGCTGTCAATGGTTCTACTAGTGCGTTGCCCGTTACAAGTTTACATACCATCAGTTCAAGCAACAACATCTCAATACACACGACTCAGTCCCATGGATATGTCCCAATGACTGCCAAGGGTCACAAAGAATCTGTTTATGCGTTGGCAATGAATAACAGTGGAACAATACTTGTTTCTGGTGGAACCGAGAAAGTAATTCTGATTATAAGCTCAAAGTATCTGTATCGTCTGTTATTGTACAATACATCCTTGCAAGTTCATGAAAAGATGTTCATATATGTTCTACACCTAGCAGATTTAATGATTAGGGAAAAAATACAAAAAGAAAGAAGTTGAGGCTTGATTTACCTCTCATGTCCTGATTCCTCTAGGTTGTGCGCGTATGGGATCCAAGAAGCGGTTTAAAGACCATGAAACTAAGAGGGCATACTGATAACATTAGAGCTCTGCTTCTGGACCCTACTGGCAGGTTTGATAAATGTATTCTTTATCTATGTCAAATCAGTTTTGTATTTATTTAATAGTTGCATGATGATGGCAACTTGTAACATTGATGGTACGAACACCAATATAGCTAGCTGAGATAGACAGTTGAACATATCTAAGCCTGCAAAAGAGAATGTACTAATTGTTATTGATTAAACTTAGCTACATCACTCTATAAGTACAGGAAACTTTAGTGTTTGTTTTTTGCATCTATGCATATAATTTGTTGTTTGCACATCCATGTCTTATTTTAATCTTTTTATGGTTTAAAATACTAACTGAGATACTATATGCATTATTATTTCACTGCAAAATTCTTTTATCTGAAAACGTAAGTAAAAGATATTTAGTCCCAGATTCTAGAGTTCTGTGAAGATCTCCTGTGCTCGTTAGTATAATCAAATTTGTTGGTTTCATATGTTTCATATGTCTAATCAGTTTCTGTCATTCAAGCTAAAAATGGCTTCTTAAATAACTTTTTGGCAGGTTTTGCTTGTCTGGATCCTCTGATTCAATGATCAGGTGGATATTTTAGAACTGTCCTCTCACTGTAATGTATCTATCCCTCATTTCAACCATATAAAAGGAAAAAGGAAAACCTCCCATAACATTTAATAACTCATGTTGTAGATTATGGGATCTCGGTCAGCAACGATGCGTGCATTCATATGCGGTGCATACAGATTCTGTTTGGGCACTTGCCAGCACACAGACATTTAGTCATGTTTATAGTGGTGGGAGGGACCTCTCCGTAAGTACTTTTTTGTCAAACTTAATAAATGCAGAAATCTTTGTACATCATGTTATTCTGTCTCTTACAGTGTAGCTTCACTGGTCAAGTTTTTGATGCTCATTCTGTTTATTCCATCAGTTATACTTGACAGACTTGGCAACAAGGGAAAGTGTTTTACTTTGCACGAAAGAACATCCTATTCTTCAGTTGGCACTACATGATGACAATATATGGGTTGCAACAACAGATTCTTCAGTGAACAGATGGCCTGCTGAAGTGCAGAGTCCACAGAAGGTCTTTCAAAAAGGTGGTTCTTTCTTAGCTGGAAACCTTTCTTTCTCAAGGGCAAGAGTTTCTTTGGAAGGATCTACACCAGTAAGTAATGATAATAGTATCCTGATTTAAAAGTGATGCTATCGTGTGCCATGCACCATTTTTGGCTTTTCATCAATAAATCGAAAATGAGTGTGAGGTATACTCCATTCATAGATTTGGTATATCTGTTCCAATTATCAATAGATGGACAAAAGGTACATTTTCACTAAATACTTGACTCTTTAAAGTATATTCACTTGTAATCTATCCCCACCTGCAACTTGAAGACACAAATTATAGTGCATTGTTGCATTCCTCTATCTGATCTTTCTCAACTAGTTTTAATCATTTTTTATGTTCATCAAGAAAAAATATTTTAGCTGTGATTCTCTCTCTCTCATATTTATTGGTTGACATACTTCATTGCCATTGTTACAGGTCCCTGTCTATAAAGAACCAACGTTAACCATCGAAGGAACTCCAACAATAGTGCATCATGAGATTTTAAATAATAGAAGGCATGTCTTGACGAAGGTAAAAATGAATCTTTTCCCTTTCATGCATGAGTTTAGATCCCAACTGATAGTATGGGGCTGAAGAACAATAGGTGTTTGGGGCTGAAGGACAACAGTTAACTCACTTTTCATGCCTATTCGACAGGATACTGATGGCTCAGTGAAGCTATGGGAGATTACAAGGGGCATCATAGTTGAGGATTATGGAAAGGTTAGAATCTAAATTCTTCTCTTTTTCCTTTCTCTGAGAGTGTGATGACTCCCTGGATTTGTAGTAACATAGGATTTCTGGAAGGGGATGTTCTTTTAGACTAATATCACTTGTGCTAAGTTTAGACTTTCTGTAATGATGCGACTGTTTGTGCTTATAATATATTTATGCGTTCCTTCAGGTATCATTCGAGGAAAAAAAGGAGCAATTGTTTGAAATGGTATAGGCCCGATCACTTTCAATAATTTGTTAAGGAAGTTCTGGTTATAAACTACTGATTCACTTAACGGTTTAGGTGAGTATTCCTGCATGGTTCTCAGTGGATACCAGGCTTGGGAACTTGTCTGTTCATTTGGATACACCACAATGTTTTTCAGCAGAGATGTATTCTGCAGACCTCATCATTGCTGGGAAACCTGAGGATGATAAGGTAGTTCAACTGTTTGCCACAGCTCAAAGATTGAACAAACTTTGGTGGAGTGTCTCAAGGGCCTAAAGACCTTTTCTTAATTTTTCATAAGATACTTGTTCTTTCTCAGCAAGAAATATAGTAGGCTTAATTGTGGAATTCTGAAAGATCTTCTGGGTGCCCTTTGCTTTTTAACTTGTTAGGTGTTTACTCCTCAAGAAAAAAATAGAAATGCAACAAATTGCCTGATCTCATAGTTATGATGTCTTTTAAGTGATGTCTCTAAAGAGTATAGTGCATGAAGCTCAGGTTTTCTTGGCTAGATTCAATCATGTTAGACATGTATCAACACATTAATATGTATGCCTGTGTATTTATGCTGCATGCATGGTCCATGGAACTTGAAGTGCTTTATGGTGATCTTTCAATAATTGTCAGAATTTTGTGTCTTCAGGTTTATTTGAGTTACTTACCATGTTTACTCATGGTTTATAGGTGAATCTAGCCCGCGAAACCCTTAAAGGTTTATTGGCACATTGGTTAGTCAAAAGAAAGCAAAGACTTGGATCACAAGCTTCTGCTAATGGAGATGTATTAGTTGGAAAGGACACTCCTGCTAGAAGTTTTAATCATACAAGAATTGAAGTAGATGGTGGTGCTGATAATGATCCCGTGGTCTATCCTCCATTTGAATTTTCAACAGCTTGCCCACCTTCTGTTGTTACTGAAGGCTCTCAAGGTGGCCCTTGGAGAAAGAAAATTACGGATTTAGATGGTACTGAAGATGAGAAAGACTTTCCATGGTGGTGTCTAGATTGTGTGTTGAACAATCGCTTACCTTCAAGAGAAAATACCAAGTAGTTTTTCAATACCTTCATCTTTTTCTTTGTTAGTGTTAAACTAAAGTGATGCGGTAGCAAACATACATGGAAGCATGCATTTCTTCCGTACAGTTTTTTCTTCAAATTCATTGCTTCATCCTGCATGAAGAGATTTTTATTGAATCATTTGTGCTTTTGGTGACTGAGTATTGTTCTACAATACGTGGATGTTTTTGTATCTATAGTGGCAGATTTAGATTATTTGAATTTCTGCAGGTGCAGTTTCTATCTGCATCCATGTGAAGGTTCTGCTGTCCAGATTCTCACACAAGGCAAACTAAGTGCACCTCGCATACTGAGAATACATAAAGTAAGTTTGAGCTTTAGTCAAGAAAAGTCTATTCTTTATTTACTTCAAAGAGATATTCACCATTAGGTATTGGTTTGGATGTGTTTGTTTTCTGCATATGTACATATAAGCCATTAACACTTGGTATATTATACTGGGCTTGGTTAGGTGTATTGTCTAATTTAAAAATTAAGGAGTTTGAAGCGCTAATTGCTCAAGTGCTGCAGGCTTTAACAAATGGAAAAACTCCCTGTTGAGATTTTAATAAAGTTTACAGTTTGATTCACTGGATTCTACCATTATGTTTAGGTTGTCAACTATGTCGTAGAAAAGATGGTCCATGACAAACCATCGGAAAGTGTTTCTCATGATGGAACATTTGTACCTGGACATAGTGGGGGACAATCACAACTTTCTACTGTTGGAGAAGTATCTTTCCGATCTGGAGTGAAGCCTTGGCCAAAGCTTAAGCCAAATATTGAGATCTTGTGCAATAACCAGGTGAGTGGACATATGTGGTGAATGTCAGAATGCTTTTGGATGCAGCTGTCTTGGCATTGAATCAGGGTACTTAGTTTGGTAAAGAAATGATATTTAACAAACCATTTGTGTTGTTGGGGTTTTGTAAACTAATAATTTTTCGCAATGCACAATTTCAATGTATAAGTGGAGAGTAGGCAAAGATATCATAATTATTATATTTCAATAACCAAAATTTTTGTTCTTAAAGGATGGAAGTTGGGCCTTGGGAATGAGTGAGGCTTGAGTTCAACCCTATGCGTTACTTGATGAGGACTCAACACTGAGTTAATCCAATATTTTTGTTACTCAACACTAAGTTAATCCAATATTTTTGTAACCTTGAAACATGAACCTCTTTTTGTATTTGTCTTTCTACACTGTATTGGAATTGTTAATCAAATCTTTTCCCAGTTCTACTTTAAGCACTCCTGAATGTCAGTCTTGTGTCTTCCAGGTTTTGTCCCCTGACATGAGCTTGGCAACTGTGCGAGCTTATGTGTGGAAGAAAACTGAGGATCTGATACTTAACTACAGAGTGGTTCAAGGAAGGTGACTGCCTAAGGCTTCTTGGATAAGGTAAAGCCTGAGATATTCACCTGAGGTATATCAAGATTGAGTCTCCAATTCATATTTAGTTGACCAATCTTTTCTAATTTACATTTTTGTTGAAAGAATTTATTTTGTAATTCCTTACATAAGGATTCAGAAAATACTGGATCCCCACCTACACAAGTAAATTGGTGATAAAACTCCAAAATGGAAATCTCTTTTGACTGACTCATTTGTAGATTGGTTTTTTTTTTCTCCCCATCTCTTACAGACAAAGAAGAATAATTTCTGCATTCTTCAACAGAATATCTATTTAATTTCTTTTTATTCTTGTCCTTTCCAAAGAGGCACTAATTGCATCTGATAGTTTGATGCACTGAATTTGCATATCACGTTTCTGATTCCTCTAAAGAACATTTCATTTTGCCACCCTTTGAACATGCTAAGTTATTGTGCTCTGTTTGATATGTTTGGAGAATTAACAGGTAGTTATTTTCCAGATTGCTGTTATTATCTACTCGCAGACAGGACCCAGTTTATGGCAAGCTAAAACTTGTGCTTGTAAAGTACTGGGGAAATACAGTTATTGCTAAATGGCTTGCTTTGATAAGGCTTATCCATTGGATAATTGTGAATTTGGAAAGCAATTTGGTTGCTGAATCAATGGCCATTGTCTTTTCTGCAAAGTCTCAACTAGAAATTTTTGTTGGATAGGTGGTACATAAGTTTTGCACATTGTCTTAGCCATCATGCATACTCTTCTACCGCTGGTGGGGAAAGTTCGTAAATACAACTTTATGGCGTCTGGATTGACGAAGTATTATAGGACATGATGGTGCCAACTTAAAGAGTTTTGATGTTGAAAGCTTTCTATGAGTAATGTTGTTGGTACCCATATGATAGGAACATTATCGTGAAGGTGGATTGTAGTTTCCCTTTCCTTTGGAAATAATACCATTGCCAATTATTGAAAATTAACGAGTTAATTGTCTAACTTGCTTGTTCTCCTGTCCTGTGTGCCTTGTGCTTACCGTTTCATAAGGCGTCATTTAGATAACACCAGGAAACTTTTTCACGATTCAATGACACCATTTAGTGCAATGCTGGGGCTGCTTTATTCAGATGACCTCCAACATGGAGTTTGTATTTTGTGCATCCGTTGCAACTGTGATTATGTGCTTGGTAGGTGAAACGGTATTTCTATTTCAGTCGGCAAGAAAACAAGTTTTACTGAACTGCATTTGCCTCAAAAAATGCATCTTCAATTTTAAGTGTCGTCTTGAGGCAGTTGATTGTTGATTTATGGATTTTCTCCTTCTGTTTGCCGTGTTATAACCTTTGCACTTCCATTTGTAGCTTGCTTAAAGGCGCACCTATTTCTTGTCCAATTTTTAAAACATAAGAGAGGAAAGTTGTGGTAGAAGAAGCAGTAGAGAATAAGAGAAAATGATGTAGAGGCTTGTATCGATAAAAGGCAGCCTGTATATGTACTTTGAAGGATTTAACTTTTTGATATATTTTTTTTAAATTTAGTGTCAAATTCTTAAAATTTTTTTAATTACGTGGTTGATGTTTTAAAATCTTAACAACTTAATTTAAAACATTAATTCTGTTAATATTTTACTGATTTATGTATTAGTAAAATATAGGGTATGAGTTATTTATTAGTCCATATGGATGCTTAATTGTCCATCCATTTTTTACATTGTTGTTTACATGTCATAGTCAGATGTGATTGTATTAGTTAGATAAACTAAATATTAATAGAATTAACATTTTGTACTGAATTGATGAGTTTTAAAAAGATTAATCTCTTAATTAAAAAATTTAAAAGGTTTGACACTTCTAAATCTACACCAACAATATAGTTTGATTGAGTTGTGTAGTTTATAAAAGCAACACCCCCCTACGCTCTAGATTAGAGATTAGGTTTTATCGACTAGGATATATATATTGATAACGATAGCATTGGACAAGATACATAAGTATCTTTTATTATATAATAATTATCCTTACCTTCTTTCTATTATATTATGTGTATTTCATTGTTCTTTCATATTTTATGTATTAAAGACAATGTTCAACTTAAGTGTGAGGTGAGACTTAATTGTTATGCTACAAACTTTGTTAAAATTAGTTTAATAGGAACAATTTTGAGAAATTTTTTAACTTTTAAAAAATATTGATTAAGATGATTTATTATAAGTTTGGTTGATATTGAGATTTTATTTATTTAGGCAAATAACTATGAGCTTTGATGATTAATTTGATATCAATTTGCTTTATTAATTTTGATAATAGATACTTAATTTATTCTATGATAATTTGTGCATACAATTGAGTTGTATGCTAATTATTTTTAGGCATGTTCATAATCACACCAAAAAAGAAAGAAAAAAGTATGTGAATAAATGAGCATGAAACAAATTGACCATGTTAGCTTCAAACCAATTAAAAATGTTGAAGTTAAAAAATAGTTATAATAACCCTTTAAACTTGTTTTTTCTCTTAATTTTTTTGTCCTTTTTTATTCACTTATAATCATAAAACGAAATCAAATTATATCCAAAACAATTGAAATAAAATAAAACGAAAACAAATAAATAATCACAAGTTAATAATAAATTAAGAGATAGAAACTAGCACAATTTTTTTTCTTTTTATCATGCCTCAGTCACAATTTACATGTCACCTTAGCAGTCTTGACAAACAAAACAAGACAAATTATATTATCAATTCCTTTTTAAGTTTCTAATGCCTCTCAAATACTATTCCATTCCATATGAAAAAGAAAATAGTACAGTCCAAATCATTGATTTATCTATTGTTTTCTGTCCTTTATTTAAGAGTTTTAATGCGAAAAGTTAAGTATACCACCAAGGACAAAAGCTCATGTGTGGTCAGAAGCATTAACCAGTTAAGAACGCGATTACGTTCTGTCCAGACTACAGCCACAAGAATGGTCCTTCAAAACACGTGTACTCTACTCCCCTCAAAATTTTTTATGGCTCACCCCCAACGTGCTTGGTTGATGTGGGCGTGTATACTTGGTTTTTGTTTTCTGGGTTGGAGCAAAATTTTCTCTTTGGTCTCATTTTCTGTCTGTTCTCTGTTCTTAGTAGATTTCTGGACATAAAAGGTGCGACTTTTTCAGTTGAAGAGATATTTTTTGAACTGTCGAGAGTGTTATATCAGTTTTCTTTGTCTTCTTGGAGTGAAGGGTCTCAAATTTTCTCGTTGCTGTGTGAAAGTTATGTGGTTGCTTAACGTTTCAACATAACTTGAGTTCAAGTACTGGATGGAGCTCCCAAGTTTCTAGATATATAGTTGAAATCATTGATGCTTCGAAGTGCTAGATTGTGAACTTGTATGGAGGTCTAGTCTGTCTGTCTTCATTCCAAAAGTTCATGGCGTCATTTGTTTCATTCCAAACGTTACCTTGTTATGTCATAAATTCGGATATTAAGAGTCGGTTTCGAGTTAGAGTTCAAAGTTCAGATGGTGGCGATTCAATGGCATTGCCATCTGCTTCTGTTGCGGTGAATGGAAACATTTTCACCGAAGGGAAAGAACAGATCGGAGCAGTACTTACTAACGGAGGTACCGAGGGGAAAAGCAAGAACAGAAATTTGTATGATGGCGGGAATAGGAAGTTTAAGTCTACAGTGAAGACAAAGTTGACAAAAGATGTAGTTTCAGATGAATTGGAGTTGCTGTGGGATGATGGGTTTGGAACAAAGTCAGTAAGAGATTATCTTGATGGTGCCATGAAGATAATCAAGCCAGATGGAGGTCCACCACGGTGGTTTTGCCCAGTTGAGTGCGGACAACCTTTAAGAGATGCTCCATTGCTTCTGTTTTTACCTGGTAATTTATAGCCAAATGGTGCTTACAAAACCTGGGAATACACATCAGGAAATTATTCATGAACGGAATTTCTAATCCTCAACTGTAACTATTTGCTATATAATTTCTTACTTAATGTTCTTGGTCTGTACTTTTAACATTGCGAGTCTGTGAAGTGTTGGAATTGTAGAATCATATTCTTTAATATTGATGAATGCAGGGCTTGATGGCGTTGGTCTGGGTCTAACTTTGCACCATAAAGCTCTAGGGAAGTAAGTTCAATTACTGTTACCTTCGTTGCAAGCTAGTGGTTAGTACTTAGTTCTGTATAATTAGCTTTCAAACATTTTCAATTCGTGGCAACAAAAGATTGCTAAAAAACCATTATAAAGGAAGATGAAATAGGTGATCATCAACTCCAAGAGTTTTTAATGCTTTGTGATGGTGGTTGAAACACCCTCCACTGCTAATGTGTAAAAGAGGGAAAAAAGAAAAGAAAAGAATAAGTCATTATTAAGAAGGTACAGAATTAGACTTCAAATTGTTACAAACAGTTTTAGTAGCTCATATAAAGATAGAATTGAATTGATCTTCAAACTTCTTTTAGGCTCCCCTTCAAATTTTCTCAGTTAAAACTCTTCACTGTTCTTTTGCAAAATACAGGGTTTTTGAAGTTTGGTGCCTTCATATTCCGGTGTTTGATCGAACTCCATTTGAAGGTATTATATTATGTTAGCCTTTATATATTATGGAATGTATATTCCCGTTCAACTGTATTCTGGCAACTTGTAAATACAGCACTTTGCAGTAAGATTTCTCTTGTACTCAAACCATGGGAACTTCTTCTTGCATGAAGGACTGGTGAACTTTGTGGAAGAAACTCTTAGGCTTGAGCACGCCTCATCTCCAAATAAACCAATTTATGTAGTTGGAGACTCCTTTGGAGGATGCCTAGCACTTGCTGTTGGTGCTCGCAATCCTAAGATAGATCTTGTGTTGATACTAGTCAATCCAGGTTTGTTTCAACAAATGCAGTCATCTGTTCATGAAGAATGCACACAGAAACACTTTAAACTTGATCACCCTCGGATTGTGCTTGGTTTGAGATGTTGTCTGATGTTTTTCCCTTGTCCTTTAGCAACATCGTTTGGAAGGTCACAGCTGCAACCCATGATCCCTATCTTGGAAGCTTTACCAGATGAATTGCATGATGGATTGCCCTATCTTCTTAGCTTTGTCATGGGTACATGTTCATTATCTTGTTTTGTTACTGTTATCATTTTGTTTGCTCTTTATTTAGGAGGATTGTTCCCTTGTTTCAATTTCAATTTATTGTTCCTCATTCTTTCCATATCCAATATTTTCTGCTACAAATATTTGAAGTTTGACATCATGTTGCATCTAAAATGGAAAATGTGCTCTCTCATATGCTAAATTTCCTATTCATCAAACCAGGTAATCCACTGAAGATGGCGACAGTTGACATTGAAAACACACTTCCACCAAGATTACAACTTGAGCAATTGGCTGTCAATCTCACTTCTATGCTACCTTCACTTTCTGTAAGAAGTGTCCCAAGTATTTATACTGTTTGTTTCCTGTTATTTCTTTTATTATGGGCTCCATATCATTTTACCGTCTTTGCTTCCCATCTTAAAAGGAGATTTTGTTATGCATAAGTGTAAGTCTGCAGATGTGGAAAATATGGAGTCAGTCTTCCTTGTAATTGTTGTAATACAACATGAAGTGATTATAAAACTGAGAAACAATGAGCAGAACGGCTTAACCTTTGTTTGGTTTCAGCCCATCCATTTAAAGTACTAGGGCAATACAAACTATTAGTAATATTTCAATAGGTGCTGCACAATGTAACAGTACTAACCCCGAACATATTGTTAGGCAGATAAAATTTCAACCATTCACATTATAGTATTATTCTTCCTCTTCAGTGATTATCCTTAACAATTGTTCTCCAGTCATGCATTATGTTTGTCTTAGTTGACATTATTAATGTTAAGATATTGAGAACTGATATATAGCTGTTAATATTTGATGTGAAAGGATTTCTAAAGACTATGTTGTGGTATTTTATGCCATGCACCATGTTGCCATATCTAGGTGCTGATAATGCAGTTATATTCTTTCTATTCTCTCCTGATGTGAATAGAATAATTTGCCATGTCCATTTCACCTCATATCCAGTGATTTTGTTCTGTAGATATATAAGTATTCTTTAGTGTGGCTGTAAACATCCTAAAATGTTGGAATTCTTAGGGTTTGACAGATATCATCCCAAAGGACACTCTTTTTTGGAAGCTGAAACTCCTTAAATCAGCTGCTGGATATGCTAATTCTCGTCTTCATGCTGTAAATGCTGAAGTGATAGTACTAGCGAGGTAGTTATTCCTCCTAGAGTTCAACATTTCTTCCATTCCTTGTGTATAATGTTGTGTCCCTTTTGGTGCATGTTGATTATTTTTCAAAAGGATTACTAGTGTTGCTAGTTCTGTGTGATATGACTTCAGTGACCATATGAACAGAACACAAATTTTTAAATTTTTCCTAAAGTACAGAAAAAGTTGTAGATTTTCTGAGATATAGCAACATGAGTTGAAAAGGGAAAATAGATGATAAAAGGAATAATCTCACATCTAGGTTATAGATTGATCAAGAATGACTTGGCAGCGTTAGCACTTACCGAGGACATGACTCATAATAGAAAACTTTGGCGTATTAGGATTCAAATAAAGGATCCCTTGTAGGTCTAATAAGTGGACCTTACTTGACATAGTCCATTACTATTATTATTCTTATTATTATTATCATTATTATTAGTATTAGTATTAGTATTATTATTATTATTCTTTGTTGTATTTCCATTTTTTCATATTATTATTATTATTATTATTCTAATTACTATTTTTTATTATTAGTACTATTAGGATTATTAGTACTATTATTATTACTTTATTTTTTTATTTAACTAAGACATTTTTTTCCTCTCTGTGGGTCATTTGGAAACAGCCTCTCTACTAGTTAGGGGCAAGGCTGCGTACTATTGAATCTCTCCAGACTCCGTGCAGGAGCGAGATTTCTACTGGGTGTTGTTGTTGTTGTTGTTGTTAAGTTAGCATCGAAAACTTAGTTGTAGCAATCAATATTTCTTCAGACTCATAATTTCTTTTGAATGTTGTATGTGAGTCAATTTCTTATTGTTTATAAATATAAAATTGATAGTATATTTTCATTATAGTGGCAGAGATTATATGCTTCCCAGTGAAGAGGAAGCTAAACGTCTTCAGAGTTCACTACGTAATTGTACAATTCGTAACTTCAAGGAAAATGGGCATACTCTTCTGTTGGTAGGTGAAAATAACAAGGAGCATGTATACATCTCAAGTAATTGAAATTGTTTGTGTTTCATGCAAGCATACTTGACTTGTGATACTGATTTTTCTGTGCTGCTTGTAAGTTTAAAGTTATTCAAAGCAAATGGAGCATCTACAGACATAAAAAGTTTGCCGGATTACTTCAATATCAATCAATTCTTCATTCCTTATTATGCAAGTCTATTATTTCTACCAGCAACTGTTGGTGCTACCTATAATGCAGATTAGTGTTTGAGGATAGGGTTTGAGAGAGGAAACATGGTAGTTCATGGTATAGGCTCCTAAAGTTTCCTTTTCCATTTGAAGGGTTTTTCCTTGGGAAACATGGGGTAGGTAATCCCTAGTAGCATCCCAAACAGTAGTTGAATGATGATAATTTTAGGAACCTTCAGCCAGTGCCCTGAATATGTTTCAGTTGACATCACTTCTATTCCTTCTAACTCAATTTGATCTCAATCAATATGATAATTAGGTGCTCTTGGATGTAAACGAGAAAAAATGTTTGAACAATAAAAATGATAAACTTCTGAAAACAAAAAGAAAGTTATTTTCTCTAGTTCAACCACTTCCCATGAATGATGGATGGGATTTCCTCTATATTTCCTTCTTGTTGCTCCGGTTCTATTGATACAGATTGAAAATTGAAGAAGGCTATGATGCAGAATGCTTATGATATTGCTGTATGTCCAATGCTCTTGGTGATGGATTTTTCTTCCCTGAGATGTAAAATATATTGATTATTCTTTTTGTTTTGTCTGTCAATGTTAAAGTGATTGCATTGAACATATTTGATCTAATTAAGGCATTTATCACTGCTTTCTTTCAATCATTTGTTGGACAAGTGACAGACATCTGGCCTTGAACATTTATTCTTTTTTTAATACTTGCAATATTTATATGTCCGTCATTTGTTTCATTTTGCTTTTCCTTCCTGCTTCTCCCCTGCTCCTGCCCTCTCTATTTCTTATTAAGTTTTGCTTGTTTTGTGATGGTTCAGGAAGATAGCATTAGTTTGCTGACAATTATTAAAGCTACTAACAAATATCGTCGTTCACGGAGGTTTGATTATGTCAGGGACTTTCTACCGCCTAGCATGTCAGAATTCAAACGTGCAGTTGATGCGATTGGGTAATGCAATACATCTATCTCTTCTGGTTTTCAAAGCCTTAGTTCTGATAACTGTACACATGATTGCTACATAAAAAAATTGTTTAGTTGAAATCTCAAATGTTCTTGGCTGTTCTTGCCTCTTTGATGAGTGAGCCATATGTCCTGGAAGAAAGTTAGTTCTTAAAGTTGTGGTGAACATTAATATTATGAGGTCCTTCTATTTCCTTGGTTTTTGTTTATTATCTGTTGAGAATTCATATCTTGTTGTTGCAACATAAAGATGCTTATTTTGACAAGGAATGCTGACTTCTACCATAAAAAATCCTCTCCTCACTTAAATCGTGAAAAGTAAAATGAGTGCATCTAGAACCACATCTATGTGCACCCAATTTGGGATCTGGCTCAATGTCAGCGTTATCAGATTGTTGAAGTAGCATCTGATCACATCAAAGAAGTTATTACGTTTGGTTCATTTCTATCTGCTGATATTGTTAGTCTATCTGTGGATATATTACAATCACATGGATTTCAGGTTATTGCGCTCTGCTGCTAGTTCTGCTATGTTCTCTACTCTAGATGATGGGAAGATAGTGAAAGGCCTTGGTGGGGTTCCTAACGAAGGTCCAGTCTTGATAGTTGGTTACCACATGTTGATGGGATTTGATGTGTTTTCCCTTGTTGAAGAGTTCGTGAGGGAAAAGAAGATAATGATACGTGGCATGACGCATCCTGATTTTTTTCTTGGCGCGTTTGAGAATTTATCTGCTGAATTTTCTGTGCTGGATTGGATCAAAGTGATGGGTGCAGTCCCAGTCACAGCAAGCAATCTTTACAAATTGCTTTCCAAAAAATCACATGTTCTTCTTTACCCTGGAGGTGCACGAGAGGGTCTTCATTACAAAGTGCGTAAAGTCTTTTTTCTATGTTGATTTAATTGAAAAGCCTATTTTTGACGAAGTTCCATTTTCAGTCATCATCTATATGCTCAATTCGTAGTCTCAAGATTGAAAAGAAAATAATCACCCCTATCTGTTGTCGTCTTCCCTCTTTCCCATCACAACTCTTGTTGCTTCCTCAACGGATTCAGTGAGGATTCCAGTTACCTGCTGAGCTCAAATGAGTAATGTAGTCTGTTAGAAGGGAAATTATCAGTGAGGAACTTACTTTTGACCTCTATGCTTCTTCATTTACAACAACTCATATTGAACAATTATTATACTGCAAAAGATAAAAATATACCTAGTGAAATATAGCCCTTGCTGAGTCAAGTTTTTTTACTCTTTTCCTTCGATTTTGTACAAGTTTTATTCTACTTTGGTCCTGATGCTTGATTTCCAGGGTGAAGAATATAAAGTCATTTGGCCTGATCAACAAGAATTTGTAAGAATGGCAGCAAGGTTTGGGGCCACCATTGTACCCTTTGGAGCTGTGGGAGAAGACGACATTGTGGAAGTAAGCTTGTGCCCAAAGTTCTCTGATAAATTTGGTTGGCAGATGCTTGTTCCTTGTTCCTTTACTTTTTCTGCATTTATAATTCTGCACGGATAACGAAGTAAATTGAATGTAATTGAACAGCCTAATAATAATGAAATAGAATATATAGAAGAGAACATTTTGCATTTAATTTTAGAGATGTTTTATTGACCTTTCACTGTCTAAAGTGTCTATATCCTTGGCATAAGTTAAGGATCCAAACTTTAATGTAAGGCATGGTACTCTATACTCACCACCCTCTCCAATCTCTCTTTCTTGCTTGTTCAACTTGTGGTTATTTGTGTGCCATATAGAGTTTTCTGATTTCTGTTGTCTACAAATGGCAGTATGTTCTTGATTACAATGATCTCATGTCAGTCCCTGTGGTTAGTGACTATGTTAGGGAGGCTAACCTCCTACCGACAAAAATAAGGTGATTACTTCCCTGAAACCATTACTTGCTTCTAGGAACTAATCAGGTCTCGAACATTCTTGCTACTTTTGACACTTCTTTGATGGCAATTGTTATGGTCTGATTACAGGGACGAGGCTAAAGGTGAGGTTGCCAACCAGCAACTGTTCTTTCCAGTGATTTTGCCGAAGTTACCTGGGCGCTTCTATTATCTGTTTGGAAAGCCTATAAGAACGAAGGGACAAGAAGAGTTACTGCAAGACAAAGAACAGGCAAAGCAGTTGTACTTGCAGATAAAATCTGAAGTTAAACGCAATTTGGCCTATTTACTGAAAAAGCGTGAAGAGGATCCTTACAGGAATATCATTGATAGAACAGTATTCCGAGCATTACAGTCTCCAGTGCATGAAATTCCAGCATTTGACCCATAACGAATAGGCTAAGGCAAGGTGCTTACTGGTCTTCATATTTTGTAAATCTATTTTTAAATTGAAACAGCCTGCAGGACTTAAATAAAAATTCATGACTTAAATATGTCCCTTTGAAACATGTAATTAAATCATTATGCAAAAAAATTGATTCTTTTATAGAGCAAGTATTATGTAGAACAAAGGAAAAAGGATGATAATCATTTTATATAGTAAAATTATAACAAATTCAGTTTTCCCATTTTGCGAGGGTCGGGTGAGGAACATCAATTATACGCAGTTTTCCCTTTGTTTTTTTTTCAAAAATGTTGTTTCTGTGACTCCAAGACTTGCCCTCAATTAGTTTATATAGTATTTATATCAAAATAGTTTAGAGTCTTTTTGTATCATTTTGCATTTGGTATAACACTTGAGACAATATTTCCCATTTTGAAGTAGGTTAGGATCTTAAAACCAAATCCAATCCACCATCAACCATCATATTAAATTGCAATTTGCTCCAACTTTAGTTAAGAAGTAAAAGTATGTTGCATTTAGGATAACCTCTTTTATACATTTATCTTCAGAGTTGTGTTTTTTTTTTAAGATTAGTTATTTTTATAAGCCTTTTTAGATACATTCTTCTTGGACCCTCTTGCTTAATCAAATATAACTTTTTTAAAATAGCAACTATTTAAATTCTTAGTTAATAATTCTTCGTATAATTGATGTCCCTTACTTGACCTTTGCAAAGCAGAAAAACTGAATTTGTTATGATTTTTTATTATAAAAAATAGCAACTATATATTTAAAATCTTTTGGCATTATTATGCTTGTGCACAGAGCAAAAGAAACTGTAGAGTTTTGCTAAAGGAAAACCGGTACATGACTTCAAGTAATTAACATTTTTGATGTTTCACTGCAAGTGTAGTCTTTGTCCCTTGTTGTAGAGGAATACAAAATACTAGACCTTATCACATGAATATGATTCCAGGAAATTGATGCCTTGTACTTCCCATTTCAAGTGCCTAATTATTCATAATCTCTTGACATTTTTTCCATGTTCACATCATACATCTTATGGATTTATTTAATCCTTACAGTCAACAAAATCATACTTCACCATATAATGACTTTCAGCGTTGCCTGCTTGACTATTAGCCAGTTTCTTGAATAGTGAAACGTCCAATTCCAAGCCTCCATTGTTGCATCGATCCACAATCCTAGCAATTACTTGCTTTCCAGTTGCAGGGTTCGTCACCTACATGCAGTGCAAACATAATTAGTTAATAATGCTCTTGATTGTGACATATTATTTATGAACATTACATATTTTTCCCATGTATAATTCGACTTTTGAAGACTTACTTTCAAGCACTTGCCGCAGAAAGGATAATCCTTGAGTCCATCCTGTACACAAAATGAAGCCCAGCCGTACTTCTGACGCCATGACAATGGCTCATTAGCATTCCATGTCTTGCAAAAGGCATTAGCAGCATTGAGGTCCCATCCCATTTTCTCTGGGTTGTAAACCTTTTTTGTGGCATTTACAAACCTTTTATGAGTTTATCAGTAGCTCCATCAGTGGCATCAGCCTCACAGTGGTGGCCCCAACAGTGGTGATGGCCAACAATGACGGGCAACGCAAAAAGAAGCAATAATATGGCTAAACCAAATCTCTCCATTCTTATTTTTCGCTTTCTCTAGCTAAAGCTTTATGCGATGATTATTATGCTCTATGTAGCCTAAATTTATAAGGAGCAGCGAAGAGCATAAAATTTATGGTAGAGAATAAGCATATCTGAAAACAACTAACGTTAGACGATAATAAGAATTCATTTCCATAGCAATTTGCCCGGCGGTTCATATTATACAATCATTTGGCTTTATATTGAAGATTACTTTTTTTGTCTTTTTTTTTTCTGTTCAGAATTGTATTGAAATGATCGTGGTATGTATATATTTATTTATTTTTGCTTAAACTTTAAATATTTATTTATTTTTAATTTAGTATCATTAATACAGAAATGTCTTTACGCAATACTTGCAATGTATCACCTTCACTTCACGCATATTCCCAATATCACATATATTATAAAGTATATTTCTATTAAAAATAAATAGAATTTTAGATGATCAAAATTATAAAAGTTTTTTAGAGATCTATATCTTTTATTTTATTTTTCCTAATTTCGTAAACTTTCTTAAGGATCGATTTTTCCCTAAAAATTAAAAACTAATTATATTTCAATTAACACCTTATAAATTATAAAATTTTAAATAAAAAAATTAATTTTTTTCAACTTAATTGTCAATATGAAATTTACAAATCAAATATATTATAAAAAGTGTTTTTAATAAAATAAATTATGTAGAAATTTGCAAGTACATAAACTTGCAAATATAAAAAGTTTAATTTTAGCACAAAACGACTTAGTATCTATCATGGAATCCTATATTTTTTTTTTCTCTTATTGTTTTCCTTTCTTCATCAAGCTCTGTTAATTAGAGACAAAGTACAGGCCTCTCATGTTTGGGTTTTTTTTTTTTTCTGTCTTGTAGCTAATTGCTTCAATCATATCTTTTTATTCCCTTAATTACAATGACAACTTTTGAAGTTTTTCTTTCTTGTAGCAATGACAACTTTTGAGATTTCACTTGGAAATTCACTACTTTCTTATTTCAACAGATGAAAAAGAACCCTTTTGTAGAATATCCTTTTTAGCCGTGAGCAAAGAGGAGTCTTTATAAACATCTTACTTTGTCACTTTTGAAGAGGAATTATTTATATATCTTGATCAAGGTCAAAAGGACCCTTCACAAATTATACCTCAAACAATTATTTCAATTGCAACAATTACATAACCATGAGACTCAAAACATCCCTCTTTTGCTAAGTATACCCCAAACAATTATTTCAATTGCAACAATTGCATAACTATGCAGCTTAAAACATCCCTCTTTTGCTGAGACCAATAAATAAAGGCTCAATATAATTTATATAAGGCACTTTATCCAACCTTTTAAGGCTCAAGCAACTCTCTAATATGTCAAAAGCACTTGTCACAACTCAACTCTAGTCTATTTATACTAAATGCAACCAAATTTTCATTAGAGAACAAACTAGCCGTTATAACAACTAATTTTGTATACATGTTTGACTAGTCGGTTACCTATCTTTAAATAGATAAATAACCACCTATTGGGATATCAACTAATTATTGAATAAAATATGAAAATATTTAAACATTTTTTGAGTACTTATTAAAGATCATGTTTATTGACTAACCTGACATAAGACTTTCAAATAGAACATTACTTATGTGTCTTCTCTTCTACGCTGAAAAATATTTCATCTGCTAATGATAGATGGAGATTTGCAACAATATTTTGATCCATCTCATTTTATTTGTCATTTGTGAGTCCTCTCGTCCTTCGAGTGATGGCCACCTGACAATTTTCTTTTCTCAAATTTTCTATCTCAAAATTTTCCGCCATAATAGAATTGTTTACCAAGTAGTGTAACCAAACTTTGATACCACTTGTTGTGAAATTGAACCTTGGATTAGTGCAAAACTGCAGCTAATAATTTGAGAAAAATAAAGAAAAAAATTTGAACACACAAATTTACATGAAAAATCCCTAAATAAATCAGGGTAAAAACTACGGGCAAGAAGAAAATTTTTAATATAAGAAAATGATAAGAGTTATAATCTCTCTTAAGTTTATAAGGAGGTGACAATTTTAATCTCTTTTGAACATAAGAGAAACACCACAAAACTCTATATTTTTCTTTCTCACAGAACGACTAAATTCTTTGTTTTTCTTACAAGTCACACAAGACTCTCAACTCTCACAAAATTGCCACAATTTTTGTGTTCTAGGACGATGTTAAATGAAGCATCCATTGCCTTTTTATAGGCAAGAATGAGTGTGTCCTATTGTCAACAACGCCTGCACCAAAATTTGGTGCAGCTTTTCTATTTTCAGTGCAGCCTTTTTTCCTCTTTTTTTAATTATTTAACATATGGGTTCCACTATCTATCCTTTGGATATTATATTGATCAAATTCTCTCTTTTGATAGTGATACAAACTACAATTCTTGTGGTAGTGCTGTCGCCTGCACCCAAAAATAAAAAAAAACCAACTTCCTGCAACACAAATTAATGTAGCAGTGGAAAGTAGGGATCGTTCCCACGAGGATAGATC
>JANIMX020000106.1:4422121-4432197 GCA_024582655.2 Erythroxylum kunthianum
GATCGTCTATAAATATGACATATATATCCATATTATGTAGAAGTTTGCACCTCAGTAACCGGGACAAGTAACCTCTCTAGTCGCTTCTGTCCCCTCTCCAGTCGCCTCAGCCGCTTGTTCAGGCTTTGCAACAACTGGAGAGACTTGCTGAGAATCTCAGCAACCTGCACAAAGAAAGATGAATGTTACAAAAACTAGCTATGAACAAACGATTACATGTAATGAACAAAATTACAATAATTCATACCCCAAGACTATTAGACAGTTCCTTGTTGCTATACTTTGACCTCATTGCTCTCCTTATATGGGCCTCACCACCTACCAGAACCTCCTCCTTCTCCTTCTCCTCCTTCTCCTCCTCCTCCTCCTCCTTCTCCTCATGTATGTATAAGTAAATTTACTCCAATTAGTTATTTTTTATCAGTCAATTTATCAAATAGTAATCCTTAATCAGCTATCAGCTATCAGAATCAGTCACCAACTATCAATCACTAGCTATCAGCTAAGTTTGATTAGCTCAACCCAAACAAACTTTAATTGTGTTAGAAAAAAGGGAAGATGAGAGGGATGGAAGTAGCCTTCAAGCTTACCTGATAACAACACACTAGGTTAATGCTACTCACCTTCAAGGTGGATCTCTAATCAATTTTTTTACTTTTAATTTTTTTAATTAAATTTTAAAAAATTTAATAAGTAATTCTATTTCAAATTATTTAATTTCATTCAATCTTTAATCATTTTCATGCCTGGTATTTTATGGTTTAATTTACTGTACAAATTTTAAAATATTGCTGCAAAGTATCACCAGTACCATCTTCTATCAGGCTTTGTCGAACTTATCGGTGGATGTAACGGAGTCAACTAAAAACTTGTTCGGTCTAATGATCTTGGTAGCCAAATAGTTTAGTTCCCATTTCCAGAGAAATGAATGAGAAGTAGAAAAATGGTAAGAGATGCTTCACCACAAAGAAACCATAATCCTGAGGATGTCGTTACGGTGATGATCAGAAACACACCAAGCTGATGACAACCAACTCCCTCCATGGACCTTATGATGAGAAATCGGGACAGAATCTAATTATGAATATAATAGAATAATTATGAAACTTTTTGGCATTTTGATTTCTTGAAAATTAAGATCACTTTAATTTTATAAAATAATTAATATATAAAGTATAATAAAGTATAAACTTAATTTGTACCTTATTCTAAAGTTTGATCATATTTTTGTCGTATCCATCGAACTGTTTATGAAACTAGCTCATCTCATCCACTATAGCTACACAAGTATCCGACCTCTAATTGTATCTATAAAACAGATTAAGAGAATTATGTAACTATTTCATAGAGGTTTAACCAAGATATGCTAGCTCCATTAAAGCTTAAGCCTATTTTTAATAAGTTTTGAATATTTTAGTAATTTAATTGAAATTAAATTTTAATTTCAATTAAACTTTAATTAGAATTATTTATAATTCTAATTAAATACCAATTATGCCCAAATAAGATTCAATATCTCATATTGCTCCTTATTTATTAAATATCACATATTTAGTCATAAAGTTTCTCAAACTTTACGATCAACTCCAACTTGATTAAAATATCTTTGCTCCATTCAACTTGTTCTTTGTGTGTGACCAATTAGGTCTCGAATATGTTAACAATAATTATAAATTAGAATTAGAATTAAATAAATTAAAATTCCTTTTAACTTATCTTTATTTCTCCAGTTAAACAATTTATAATCATAAATTAAGATTAATCTCTAACAACACATCATGATTACCCAAATATTTAGGAATGTCAAAGTGATTTTGACTAATCTTTCTGTGTATGATTTTTCCGTATAATTCAATGATTTCATCATACGATATTCTGATTAAACATAGAGTATAAAATTAATGCCTACTCTAATTTGAGTCAATTCATATTAGTTCTTTGTCATTAGCTATTGATTCAATTAATAACATTTATAAACTATTTACAAAACTTCATTACACTTTGTCAAGGATTTTTCGAATCAATACTAATCGAGAGCAATGGAACATTCTTCCTAATTACTTTAGGGTGATGAATCATATATTGATCACACAACTAACTCCATATAGTTCATGCTACATCCAATTATGACTACTGACTGAACGAACTATGATTATAATAGGTAATAAGTAGTATCAAAATATAACAATCCTTATATAAGATAACTTTGGAGACCTCAAGTCAAATGATCACTTATACAATAATCACAATGAGCATTTTTATAGACATACAAGTAATTAATGTTCCAAATAGATTTCTCATATGAAGTTAGTTCAGTGAACTTATTCTCTAACAAGAACTCGTACGTTTGTTTAAGTATCTTCATACTTTAGCTTATGAAATCGACTATTTCTTTCTTAAAAAAAAAATATGTGCTAGTTTTTTTTCGTTCTATTAATAGCTGATCTTAATAGAACAATGACTACGAACAATTTAAGGATAACACATAAATGTAATTTGAATCTCATTATAATTCTATTTATAATGTATAATTATCCTATGAACTTTATCATATATATCTAAATATGTTCAAGATAAATAATATCTGTAAATTATTTTGTCACTAAACTACAACCAATCAATTGGCTATATACATAAACCAACACATTCAACTTTTTGTTCTTTCCAACTTCCATTTTCTGCAAGTAACATGTTACAGATGTTGGCAATTGTACTGACCCAAATGTGGGATTGTTATTCTTCTTTTCTTTTTTTTCCCCCCCCTTCTCTCTCACACACACAGCAGCTGGCAATGGAATCGGTCCTGGGCTGAGTCTTTTTTAACTTTTGGAAGTGCATTAAAATTTGGGATGGACACCAAAATGAATTCTCTTACCTTTTCAGCTTATTAATATTCTCTCCAAGTTGGAGAATGTAAGGAGAACAGTTCCAAGTGAAAAGGAAACTAGAGTTGAGAAGATGTAGGGACTCCTGTAGACTGTGGAGAATGATCTTTCCTTTGACATTGGTGTCAAAAGACTCAAAACTGTAAACAAAAGGCTACGGACATCTGTGAAAGTATAGAGTATGGTTGAACTTTGGGACAGGAGAATTTGAAGCCCTGGAAAAGTGAGATATAACCAACTTATCTCTTGAATTCGGTTGCAGGACAACTAGCGTTCATCTACAACAACAATCCAGTACAAACAAATCTTGCTAATACACCGAATCTAAAGAGGTCAGTATTAGACAGCCTTACTCTTACCTAGTAAAGAGGAAAAGTAGCAATGATCTGGTAAAGAAAAAAAGATTTTGCTGACAAATGTACAGACAAGAGTTTGCACGACAAATAGGTGGGGGCTTTTCTTATGGAGTTGATTAAAGTTCTCAGTTGGAAAATCTTATCTTCAAGTGAGGTTTGGGTTTATCTTATGGAGTTATTGCTTTCAGGCTTCAGGTTCTGCTTTTAGCCAACTTATGTCTGTTCGCTATAACCAAGTGTAGGCGTCCATATCATAAAGTTCAAACAATCTACAATAAAATCGTTGTTTCAGATAGTTAAAAACGATTTTTACGCTGATCTTTTTCTCCCCATCTCACGTGGTGGAAACCACATTTTCTTGCTAAGATGACAGCTTTCTCTACTAGTAAACCGTGTTTGCCTGCCAAGTAGACGGTATCTGATGTCACAATCCAAGGAGGCATAGAATATGATTCCCCAACAAGTTTTCTGGCTGTAAAAAGATGCAGAGAAAAAGGTGGCATACGATCGCTTAGAGTGCAGTAGTTGGAGAATATCGGTTAGTCTATATAACTTGGAGGTCTAACATGTTTCACAATACAAAAAAGGGTGGTGCAAGAATACTTCCTTAGAGGAGGATTTACGAACTGAAGCTTAAGTGATGAGTGGGTGTGAGAACAGGTATAGAGGCAACTCCACCTACAGCACACCACGAAGTCGCAAGTCAAGCCACGATTCAGATGATATGTTCCGGTCCTTCATCTCCGATGCTGAAGTGATAAGGCGAAGGCCAACTGTTTCTTTCAATCCTGTAGGCAATGTAAAGACCTATATTACAAGAACCGAGGCAGTTGTTCATACACCGGAAAGTTTTGCTGATGAAGACAAGCTGCGAAGACCTTCGAGCTCAGTTCGTGATCGGCCATCTAGAGTCGATGAATACCTCACCAAAGTGCATGCTGAGTCCAAAAAACTCAAGTTTGGCGCTTTGAATCCTGCAAATTGGAGCCAAGCCTATAAACACGCAGACCATTATGGCAGTGCTAGTGGCCGCAAGGATTATAAGGACTGGGGCAACAAGGAACGGAAAAAGCATGAAGGCTATGCATCTCAAAATGATAGCAGTTCGGAGCCAGCCATGATCACCACCGGTGGATGGGCAAGGCCAAGCCATGCTACATGGGCTACACCTCCTGATGGCAACCTCTCCCGCCCAACGAATGAAAATGACACAGCCATGAGATACTTGAAAGATGCCGCAAAACCTTCTGCTACTCCCTAAACTGAGACGACCGACAAAAGGGAGCCTGCAAGGAGATATGGCAAGTTGAACCTTTTCTCCAGGCCATACACTATTGATGATGACTATTAAAACATTGACCGCAGGGACGCTGCAAGGAGGTTTCAACCACAAAAGTGTGAAATAAACATTCAGTCAGATCATAAGCTTCCAGTATTGATGAATAAGGCTCGTAAGCTACTTTATTAAGGTCATGTTTATATAACTATTGTCCACTGTTTCTGATTTACTCAAACAAGCTGTCTTTTGTAGCCAAGAGAAGTAAATGTTAATGTCTGTAACCAAAAAAAAAAAAGAGTTCTATTAAATTAATATCTCTCTTACAAATTAGAAATATAATCTTTATAATTTAATATTGGAACTTATAAAAATTAAAAAAAAATAACAATAACAACTTTTTCCGTTTATATTTTTTACAAAAGATTATTTCCAAAACAAGTCTTATTCGCATACTAAAATAAATATATTCTTGTATCCAAACAAGCTTTGTTCTGCCAAACATTCCCTATCCTAACCCTAGAATAGTCCAAACAAGTTTAGAAACCTTAATCTCGTTAGATGACAAGATCCTAGCAGCCAACGCAACTCCTGTCGCCGCCGCTGCCACCAGCTCCAGCCACTCCTCGCCTGTGTCTCCAGCAACCCTGGTGGCCCTCCACACTGTTGCTGCTGTTGGAAACGCCTCTCAAGTGATGTCCCACGCCGCCAGTGGCCTCACCGTATCTGCAGTCCTCCCTTCTCCTAGGCGACCACTTCTTACTGCAACTTGAAGCTACTTGCATCACTCGTCACGTCTGTTGGAGCCACCACTGCTCAGTCCATCTACTTGAGGTTTTGTCGTCACCTGTTACCGTTTTCCACTCGCCAGTAGCCGTCAGGATAAGCCCCTTAAATGTAGCCGCCGGGATGTCCAACGTTTTCCATCCACCATAACTTCAACATCTCCACCCAAAATCACACAGCAAGCAAACCAAAAAGCAACTCACCTCACACAACTTTCATTACCTTTCCAACGAGTATTTTTATGTTTATGGGTTTCCAAAACCTAAAGCCCTGTTGTATCCGTATTAAAAAAATTTATAAAATTTTCAACGTAAAACTATTTTCTTAATTTTTAAATTTTAAAAAAAAATTGAAAAATAAGTTTATGTTATTTTCAAAAAAATTATTTATTAAAAAAATTATAATTTTTCAAACTGAAAATACGTTTTTAAAAAATAACAACAAATATTTTTTTTTAAAATAATAAATTAACATATTTTTTAATTTTGAAAAATAGAAAATAATTTTTTAATAGTAACAAATAAACACAACTTTTTAAATTCTGATCTTTAACAACAAGAATTTCGTAATCTTGGTTTTAGAAGGTTCCAAGTTATTAAGTCTCTAGCTTTCTAAAGTCTTTAATCTAAATTATTCATATTATTAATCAAATCTACTTTGATTTCAATTACAATAATTAAAAATTAACAACAATCAAACAATTTTTTTAATCGAATTATATTATTAAAGTCTGATGCCACTTATGAAAAATTGAGACCAACTTAATTAAAATATCTTTGTTCTTTTTAACTTGTTCTTTATGCCACCCATTAGGTCCCAAATATAATAACAATGATTATAAATTTTAATTCTAATTATTACAGAATGTTATTTCACCTTAAGCAAAAAAAATTTGAATCAATACTAATCAAGAAAATTGAAACATTTTTTCTAATTACTTTAGGGTGATGTATTCTATCTTAATCACTCAACTATCATCATATAGTTTATGCTACATCAAAAAATTACCGATTGAATTACCTATGATTAGTATAAATCATAAGTAGTATTAAAATATAACAATCCATATACAAGATAACTTTAAAGACCTCAAGTCAAAGTATCTCTTAGACAACCATTATAATAAGAATTTTAATAGACATACAAGTAATGTTTCAAATGAGTTTCTTATATGGGGTCAATTTAGTGAACTTATTTTCTAACAAGTACCACTTGTTTATTTAAGTATCTTCATACTTTAGTATATGACATAGACTACTTCTTTTATAAGAAAAAATATAATATATGCTAATTTTTTTACGTTCTATTAATGTTCAGTCTTAAAAGAACAATAATCAGGAACAATTTAAAAATAATACTTAAATGCAATATAAATCTCTTAATTATAATCTCATCATAAATTCATTTGCAATGTATAATTATCTCATGACATTTATTATATACTTCTAAATATGTATCTTTAAATTTTTTGTTCACTAAATTACAACAAACAGATTGGCTCTAATTCTTATTTTCTATGATACTTTGGACGTGGAAGTAAGTTATTTTTGTCTTAAGTCCCGAGTATACTTATTTAAATAAAAAAGAACTAGATAAGTCCGGAGTAACTTTCTCGTAAAAATTCACCCACAACCAAATAAATTAGAATCAAGATATAGATCAAAAAGGACATCTTTAGTACATTTATTGGTACTAGAGAATAGATATTTCACCTTTTCCATGTATTTCAATTTTCAAGAACCACATGGTCTCCTATTTTCATAGTAGTTTGAATTGATTATCCAAACTGATAAAAAGCTTTGATTGCTACACCTATTATCTACGAACCAAACATTTAGAAGTGATACTGTTAAGAATAATAAGCAAGATTTGGGCGTATTCACTTACAGAAAATTAGGGTTATTTTAAAAAAAAAAATTCTAATGAAAACAGAAAATAGAAGTTTGTGTTCATATTAAACTTTTTTATAAAATTTTCAAGTGAAAACTGTTTTTCTAGTTTTCAAATTTTAAAAGGAATTTAGAAAACTAGAAAAACAGTAAGTTGTTTTAAAAAAAATTGTTAAAAAGGTTGTAATTTTTTAAATTGAAAACACGTTTTTCAAAAATGACAATAAACGTTTTTCAAAAATAATAAATGAACATATTTTTTAAGTTTTGAAAAATAAAAAACAACATTTTGATATTAACAAATGAACACGTTTTTAATGAAAAATTTTCATTTTCAATGAAATTTTTTTATTTTTAATGAAAATAAAAAAAATTCATTTTCAATGAAAATTGAAAAATAAAAACAGAAAACTATTTTCTGTAAATAAACAGGCCCGACCATATTGACTCGAAGCCCGTGTCATTCTGGTTACATACCCGTGTCAGTTGGCATAAAATTGTTCTTCAGTTTGCTATCGCTTTTTTCCCCGGTTTTGGCTCAATTGTTCTTGACATCCCAGACTGCTAATAAAATAACAAAAGAAACCTAAAAAATACTTAAACAAACACGTCAAATGCAACATGATATAAAAATGTAACGAAAAAAAATAAAAAATATGATAAGTTATGTACTTATCATTGGTCCACTTGTAGAAGCAACCCCCATTGGGGATATCTACACACTGAGCTGTCTCCATACAATTTTCTAGCTCACTACATGGGTTGTTATAGGCTCTGCATCCTTCAACCTCATATGCTTTGATTAAGGTGTTGAAATCACCAGTTATTAATGATTAGTGATATGTATATAAGGTTTTCTAGGTTATTTTGCGTGACAATTTGCATGTGAAGTATGTATTTTCAGATGTTTAGTTTAGGTTTTGTGTTAATTTCATATCATTTGCATGTTTAAGTATATGTGCATGAGAATTTGCATGAATGAGTGTTTATTAGGTTTGTAGGGTTAAGTTTTGCATAATTTTTGAACTTGTTTTTATTGCATTATGTTTGCATGCTTGCATGAAGATGTTAGGCATGAATTGTGTTGCATTTGATGAGTTATTTGACACCATTTCATGGGATACAAGCTTAGGAATGTTGGGAGGAAGGAGAAGAACCAAAACAGGAAAAATAAGAGTGTAACACCGGACTTTTTTGTGTCCTTTTCATTGTACGTACTTGGCTATAAACCCTGTCATTTTATATGCTAGTAATATATAAAATGTTATGCCCTTGTTTGAACTTAGAGTTCATCAGTGTGCGAAATGGAGTTGTTCGACGTATAAGTTTCTAAGTGTGTAACACTGATTTCTATTGGATGGATATGGCCAGGGTGGCCACATGTTATTGTATGCCAATGCCTTGGAGGTGATTATCATCAAGTCACACTTAGAATGCTTAATTTGAGGTACAAAATAGCCTATGCCTCCGGAGTTGATACGACATAGAAGGCAAGTACGCCGTTGGCGTTCAGCCGGCGTATCTCGCAAATTTGGGCTTTTACGCCTCCAGTGTAAATATTGTAGCTATAATCGCATAATTCTAATTAAATCGAAAACTGACCAAAAATTTTATAGACACAGACAGGAGAGGGGGGAGGGGAGAAGACGACCATCGGTTCTACTATCAACCTCCACCAAGCTTTGTTTCTTCAACCCAAACCAAAATTTCAAACTAAATTGAGTGCAAAGAACTCAATTATACCACTGGAATAACATAAAGCTCAAATATTAGTAGGATATTTCTCAAGCCACAGGTATGGTGATTTTTTGTCAACTTTCTCAATTTTATGCTATTCAAATTAGGGTTCGAATAGGTTGTTATTCATGCTTGATTATGCATGATAGATATTATGGGTAAATGAATTGGAGATTGAATCGATTGGACAGACTGATTGAGGAAGAAATTAGGGTTTCGATTTGGGATACACCGCCAGCGTATCTCACGAAATTGGGTGTTTAGGCAGCTGGCATATATGGAGTATGCCGGCGTAAAGCCGACATAGTTTGAGGTACACTATCAGTGTAGTGCCGGCATAGGATAAAATTGGACTACTTTAACTCATTTTGAGGTATGTTTCATTAATCCATTTTATGCTTGTATGCATAAAGGTTCAGGAGCCTTAGACCAAGGAGTTCATATCGAGGATTAGTGCTTCCTAGGGAGTGCATACAATCCCTTAAGGAAAGTAAAGGACCCATGTGTCTCAATATGAATTAAGACATTCCAAGGCATGCAATTTTCTTATTTTAGTATGTTTAATATGAAACATAGACCTAGTAAAGCATATTAGGATTGGATCCTAGGATATGCTAGTGAACACACATAATTTGATAAATTATGTTTTATTGTAATAAACATGCACTTGGAGTGCACATGATGGCTAAGAGCCATAGAACAGTTATTGATTTCGGTTGAACCGATAATTAAAGGCATGATGCCTTACTTTACTTTATTTTTATGGGTGAGATAACGAATGGCCATTAGGGTGTTGGGCACTAAAGAAAACTGGTTCTACTTACCCACATATCTGGTACATGAGTCAGTTCTCGTATGCGATGACATTCTTGCGAGACTGTCGTGTGAGTTCTCGTAAGCGATGATAATCCTGTGAGACTTGCGGGTGAATGCTCGTATGCAATGATAGTTCTGCGAGACTCGCGGATGAGTTCTTGTATGTAATGATAGTCCTGCAAGACTCGCAAGACCGTAATCTGGACTCACCACGGATGAAAATCGAGCTAACACCGAGACGAGACTTTTTATTTATTTCTTACAATCCCTCAGTGGGTTTGCACATTAGTTTGGTCAACTAGTGGTTGAACACATGTATGATTTGGCATGT